>QRFJ01000041.1:3675195-3835156 GCA_006176705.1 Cocos nucifera | reverse complement strand
CCCACCCCCAAACGCAGAGGAGACTCTCAATTGAACTGGATCAGTTCAATTGATGATCACCAGATTCAAACCATTATTTGTATGATCCAGTTAGGTTCAATTCTGTATGATAATGGGATAGTCATGATCTCTATCATCGACATCATCGAAACTCCTTTCGATAGATCAGAAACTACTTCTGACGAATAGCTAGAATGATCAGTCACATCTAAATCATTCTAAATTGCTCCAAAATCCACCAGTGAACACCTAGCAGATGATATCGGGTGCAAACCCAAGCAGCTGAATGTGAAGCTTCTTGGTAGTAGCTACCGAGGTGATGTAAGTCCTTTCTATCTGAGCTCCCGAGATTGTTAGAGGTTAAGGTGAACTCGTCAACCCTATTTTCTATCATTATGATGTATCATTCATTCGAGTCCGATGTGAAAATCTAAACAGAAACTCTTTCTATTATTTCACTCTGCCATGGCCATGGACTTCTGGACTTGATTCTCATGATTATCATAGGGCTTCTCCTCTACCATCGAGGTAGATAGATTCCATCTTGATGCAATCCAGTTCCTACTACATGAACATGCTATAGCAAACATACACCTCAGGGTTCCGAATGGCTAGGAGACCAAGTAATATGTAGTCAAACTAAACACCTCAAGGTGAACTACCGATGCATCTCAGGTCAAAGAACCAGACACACTATTGCAGCATCGAGTCAGTCATTGATGAGAAGGTAGACTCCCTAATGACTATTCTAGGTGGTCACGCTCAGTGCCCTCGTTCTCTAATGAATACCTGTACTCTCGCTCCGGTGTCTCCACACCATAGACTTAAGACTCATCTACTAAAGAGAAGCGATTGTACACCAACCTTTCGGATCAATCACCATCCTCGTGATGATCCTATGGTCGGAAGCATTTTATGAGTTAATAATGATTATTCATGTCTTAAATTTTCAACTCTTGAAAATATGAATTATCATTACCATTAACTCAAAGGATGTATCACAGACACTAAATACACATATGTGATAGAAAATAATCTATTTTATTGATATTAGTCAAAATTATAATTTTGCCCTTAGAAGTGTATTACAAGTGTCGGCCAATTCTGACTTCTAGGGCACATATATCTAACAGAGAGGCCCTTACAATGGCCCTTATGTGCCCTCACAGCCTGTTAGGAATAGGAGAAGAATCTCGTCCTAACATGAGCAAAGTCGAAGGCCTCGTTCATTTTAGACGAGATGGGGGGAGAGCCCCTGATAACGGTCCTTATGTGCCCCCACAGTCCGTTATAAATAGAAGAAGAACCTCGTCCTAATGTGAGCGAAGTCGAAGGCCTCGTTCATTTTAGATAAGATGGAGGGAGAGGCCCTGACAACGCCCTTATGTGCCCCCTAGTCCGTTAGGAATAGATGGAGAACCTCGTCCTAACGTGAGCAAAGTTGAAGGCTTCGTTCATTTTAGACGAGATGGGGGGAGAGGCCCTAACAATGACCCTTATGTGCCCCCACAGTCCGTTAGAAATAGAAGGAGAACCTCGTCCTAACGTGAGCAAAGTCGAAGGTCTCATTCATTTTAGACAAGATGGGGGGAGAGCCCTGATAATGGCTCTTATGTGTCCCCACAGCCCATTAGGAACAGGAGGAGAATCTCATCCTAACATGAGCAAAGTCGAAGACCCCGTTCATTTTAGACGAGATGGGGGAGAGCCCCTGACAGTGGCCCTTATGTATCCCCACAGTCCATTAGGAACAGGAGGAGAACCTCGTCTTAACGTGAGTGAAATCGAAGGCCTCGTTCATTTTAGACGAGATGGAGGGAGAGGCTCTGACAATGGCCCTTATGTTCCCCCACAGTCCGTTAGAAATAGGAGGAGAACCTCATCCTAACGTGAGCAAAGTCGAAGGCCTCATTTATTTTAGATGAGATAAGGGGAGAGTCTCTGACAGCGGTCCTTATGTGCCCCCACAGTCCATTAGGAACAGGAGGAGAACCTCGTCCTAACGTGAGCAAAGTCCAAGTTCGAGCTCCAAAGTCTACAAAAGATAGGATCTCCATCAACCTCGGTCCGAGATAAGATCTCTTTCGAGCAACCGAGACAACCTCGGCTAGAGATAAGATCTCTTTCGAGCTCCTTCAGACTTCCAACGGCCGGGCCTTAGCCAAACTCCTTCAACCGGCCGAACTCCTCAGTGGCTGGGCCTTAGCTGAACTTCTTCAACCGATCGAACTTTCCAATGGTCGAGCTTCAGTCGGACTCCCGCGAGAGCCGAACTCCCTCCGCGCTCTTCCAGCCAGACACTTACGAGAGTCGAACTTTCTCCGCACTCCTCCGACTGAACTCCTTCTGAGCTTCCCCTAGACCGAACTCCTCTAAAAGTTCGAACTCTTTTGAAATTAATACGTATCGAAGTCCACCGATCAATGCCTGCTTTCTCAGAGCCACGACTATTAAATCTGGACGAACTGTCGCCATCAGTCTGCCATAGGCGACGCGATCGGACGATATGGCCACCACTACTGGCAACATCATTCTCTCCATAGCCAGCCCCATGCGGCCCACGATCCATCAGTATGGCTGTCACTATCCGTCTGACGATGCCTTCCTCTTCGTACCGAACTCCATACGGCCTCGAGCGGCCCGTGGTTGGACGATATGGCTGTCACCATCAATCAAGCTCCGCCTATAAAAAGGATCCTCTAGATACGCTAAGCTTTAACCTCTTCTCTCCTTCTGTAAGCTCTGTGGAACTCATTCTCGAGCACTCCATATCTGTTGGTCAGAGTTGACTTGATCGTCGGAGGGTCCTGCCAAAGCCACCTCCCATCGGCTCTGGATGGGACTTTGTTTTGCAGGTCTCCGATGGCAATCTCGTCCACCTCCACTCCAGCTGGATTCGGCAATGATCAGATTCTGTACCAATAAGGAGTATTAGTTTGACGTGATGAATTTCTTTTATTTTTAAATAGATAGAGAAGCTGGCATGGATGATAAAGCATCAAACTAATATGAGATATAAAATAATATTATATGATAATTATTATACCATGTTACAAGACTCAACAGTTCAATGTTTTCAAAGGAGGTTACTATAATACCTCCTTCAGCATCATACAACCAAACCGCCGCAATTACATTCATAAATTCCACTCATAGATAGCCACAAGGAGGGCATTTTCGATTACAACACTTCTAATATCGTTTGTTTTTGAATTGGAACGGTGGGAGGTCTTTTAGAGGCTCGTTGGTCTCCTATATCCTCTGCAGTGGATATACTTTGAACTCTCGGGATGTTCTACATAGAGAGTCCGTAAACTGAGATCCCTCTTAGACCATCGTGTCAATGCATTTTCTTAAAAAAAAAAAAGTCCTAGTACCCCAACGGTTCTTGTGTACTAAATGCTCAACACTAAGTTTGAACTAATTCTGGCAGAGCAATTACCGAGACCAGTTCAAATCTTAAGACGACAATAGCTATGTGTAATCCCCGGCAAAGGATGCTAGGGCACGTTAGGTCTGCAACCAAAATCAAATCAGAATCGGTATTGGAATAGAAATAGATTGGGATGGAATCTGGATGATCATATCTTTCAATATATTTGATTTAAGATCAAAAATTAGAATGAAATTTAAATGCTAAAGAAGAGTGGTGGATTATATTTTAGAAGATTGAAGCATTTTTATTCTTCTTTAGAATTGGAATAAAACTGAAATTTCTTCAAATCAAATGGCAATAATAAAATTTACTCATTCCTATCTCCATTCAAAAGTCCAACTCTCCCTAATCAAATATATTCTTAATTCTTATATATATACAACTTTATTTACCAAAGACTAAGTACATAACTTTTATATACAAGTTCTAATCCATGGTTTAAACTAGTCTCCCGTCGATTACCAGGGTTAGTTCGAACCTGAGATAAGAAATTTGCCATGTCACCCTTCATGGATGCCAAAATAACCATACATTTGATACTTAAACAAACTTTAACCTGGTCCGACCTATTCGATCTTGTTAAAGTTTTAAAGAAAAGCATCATCACATTTCACTTTTTATCAAACAATAAATAATCACTAGCTGGGCACCGACAAGATAAAATCATTTGAGATGGCCTCCACCAAGATAGAAAGCATTATTCCAAGATAAAAAAAAATATGAATAAAGATAATAAGATCATTGTATTTGATTACATCATTATAATTATATATAATAATAATTTTAAATCATCCTTACTTTTCAAATCATCACACAATTTAATTATAAAATTTTCATTTTTGAGATCAAAAATTCAAGATCATCGTACGATAGTGATCTTTGCTAAAATTTATTGGATAAACCACCATCCAATAAATAAAATTAACATATCGATATATCATTTATATATTATATTAATATTATTTATATGATATTATATTATATTGATATTATAAATAGTATTAATAATATATTATATTATAACATATTATTAGTTATATTATTATCATAATATAATTTAATGATAATTTTAAATTATACTAGAAAATATATTATCACACTTTGTATTTATATAATGAGATTATTTAATATATTATCCTATGTACCTTATTTTTTTAATTAAAATAAATATTAATATTAAAAATTAATATATTACAAGTATAAATAAATTATTAATTTTATAATAATAATTAATATATTTTTATTAGATTAATGATCTATAGAAATAATAAATATATTTTTATTAAATATTAAATAAATTATTTATAGATATCAATCCTGATCTATCAAATATAACGATATTAGATCACTGTCGATCAGAACACTTTAAAAATCGGATCATCAGTGAAGTTAAACCATCACAGTGATCCCGTTCGGGTCCCCAACAGACCAACCGGCGAAGGAGACGAGACGGCGGGACCCCCACTTCCTCTCGCCATCGCTTCCCTGCGACGGGCTCTCTCTCCCCGCCGGACTCCGTGCCAGCGATGAGTTCCAAGGACAGGAAGCCGGCCAAGCCCTCGAGCAGCAGCCGCCTCACCATCCGCACCCTCGCCGATCTCAGCCGTCCCTCCTTCCCCTCCGACGACAGCGACTCCGACGGCCCGAGAAGTACTATATGGGCGGAGAAAAAAGGTCCCGTCTCGTTTCCTTCTCTTGCGGTCAATTTCGTTCTCGATTCCCCTCCGCCGTTGTTCTCTACTCCTCAACCAAATGATTCGATTGCTCTGTCTTTTTTGGTTGTCTTTTTAATTGAAATTGATGGTGATTGCTATTCGTCTTATCTGTTTTTTTGTCTTTTGTTTTGCTTTTTTTGTTAATTGAATTGGTAGTACGTGGTTTCTTGGGTCAAGATTAATGTTTCTATGATTTTTTCTACCGAATTTGTTGTTTCTCGATTAATCCTTTTAAATTTTTGAAATTCAGTATTAATGGAAAACCAGTTTACGGCCATCATGCAGAAAATGATGGGAAAATTACTATGGTGAAGATTTTATTCATCTTATTTTTTTATTCACTATACCCAAGAAGTTTATTTGCATAAGGTAGATTTTGGGCTTAAAATGCTAATATTCTGCATTCAATTTTGCAATCTTGGTACTACATCTAAGCTGGTTCATGAAATCTTGCTCATCGAGGTTGGATGCCTCCCCCCACCTCCCCCCTCCCTCCCTCCCTCACAGAACCATTGTTGAAAAAATTGAATTGGCGTTGATCTTTAAAGGATCCATGTTCATGGAAGCATATCCTTTGAGTGAAATCATGAAGAGAGTATCTCAGAGTATGCGCAACGCATTAGCTACGAGGGCTGATATGTAGTTCTAAATTGATGTAGTGTCAATATTGTTCACGGAAGTGCAATTTTCTTTCTTTTGTTGGATTCTAGGCCAGCTATTTATACCTTTCTCCTCACCGTACTTGTTCTTCCTTTTTTTTTCCTTTCCATATTTTGTCTCATCTCGTTGTCATGCTGCATGACAAGATTTTAAATCCCATGGAACAGGGCTTCCCGATTTTTTTCATGGAATGGGATGAGCCATCGTCCTGGCCCATCCCGACACTTGGGATGGAGGATGTCCCAAGACATCCTGATGGGATGCTAGTGGGACGCATGGGATGACACCCCATCCCGATGTCCCACGGGACGTCCGACTGGAACTTGAATCCTTGCTGCATAAACAATTGATACAGCAAATAATCTTCGATTTAAAAAGTAGCAAGTGAGCAACCCCCTGCTCAAAAATCAAAGAGCATACACTATTTATAGTGAAATGAGTGCATTATTCCTTTGATATTCTTCTTTGTTTATTTTTCACATACCTCCATCCCCCGAGAAAACAAAAAGAGATAGAGAGAATGTGGTACAGCATTATGCAATTTCATTTGCATTTCCATAGACACATATAAAACTAAATTATTTTAATCACTGAGAAAAGACCAACATCATTCTTGAGTACAACAATGAGAAATTTTGCATTGGGTTCATATCAGTTAATAGTTTGTATCGGGTTCATACCATATTGTGCAGATGCTCGACATGACTGGTTCAGAGTGTTACTAACTTGATTCAATGATACACATGTGACATTCTAAGGAATGTTGGGAAACACTTATATACGTGTTATGTGTGTGGATTTCGATTTACATGAATGTATGTGGTTATACATGTATGGTTGCAAACATGTGCACATGTACAATATAGACATGTGTGCACACTTGAATGCATGCGCACACTAACTATGCTGTTGAACCTGTTTTTAGTTGATGCTTTCATGCTATTAGACACTCACATTCTCTGTACTACTGTTGTGAGCAACAAAAAACTTGCTATTCCCTTTATTCAATCTCGTTTCCACCCTTGAAATGAATCCCACTTAGTAGTTGGCCTATTTCTGATTGTTTTCTGTAGGAAGTGGATACACTTGAATGCTCAAATATGATTATCGGTACCCATTGTCATACTAAAGATTTCTGCTAGTTTTGATAAATGTGTTTTGAACATGTATGCTATATAATTTAAGCTTCAGGCTGGACTAGGGTCAACCTTGCTCCAGCTTGAAGGTAATTGGAGTCAAGATTTGGGGTTTCACCTCGTGTCTGCAGTTTGCTTTCCCTCAGTCTATGCCTGGCATGGGCTTGATAGCAGCCTGGGTTGTCATCTTGATTGGCACCTACCTACTTGGATTACTTTGTCAACAGGCTTTCTATTGTACTGCATATTTTTCTGTTGCTTTTTCACAATTAAAAAAATGATAATGCCACGTAATATGCTAATGAGGGAGTCATTAGTTGGGACACTAGAGAAGCATAGTATTGCATTAAAAGATTAAGAGTAAATTAAGAGAAAGTATTAGTAAGTAACCTTATAAGGTCTTTTAACCGAAGTACTTGGTTCTCTAGTCTCTATTTAGTTGGACAAACTAGGAAGCTCAACAATCTTAGCCATTTGCTCTAAGACTCAATGTAATACATTGTTGAACATTTCATGTTTATTTATGAATTAGGTATAGCTTTTAAAGATAACATGATACGGTAAATGTATCCATTTTTGTAAAGTTGTAGCCAAACAAATGACTCCTTGTGTATACCTCGAGGCATATTACTATTTTATCTCGAAGAAATATTATGAAATCTGGTAAAACAAATGAAGTATTTGTATTTTCTATTAAGTTGCTTGAATGGTTGCTGGGGTGCTGGTCATTCATTTAGGCAATGAACTAGGCCCTGTTGCTCGTGGTTGCCTAGGCTATTTTTCAACCTTATCTTGCTATTGTTTATTTTTTCCTATTTGAATTTAGCAATGTAAATGTTATTGTTCCCTCTAAAATCTACTTCTTGCTCCCTCTCCTCTTCAATCTAATTCATTATGACTGTTTTGTGAATTTTTGTGAATTTCTTCTTCTTCTTCTTCTACTTCTTTTTGGTTCTTTAGGTGTTTTTTGTATGATTTACATGAAAGTCATGGTTTATATACTTTAGTTTGTTTAAATAGTAATGTGTGAGTTATTTTTAATGGCTTACATTCGCTTTTTGTTTAAATGTTGAACTCTTTTTCATTTTTGGTCTTATGCTTCATTCCAGTTGGATCGAAGGTGTGATCTTCAGATTTGTACAGCAAATTGTGGTCTCCATCAACATCATTTAAATATTTTATTCCTTTTCAGTTTTTCAGATGTGTTGTGACATACTTACAAACATACGTACATTAACCATATCTGGTATAAGCATTGGCATTTTTCCTTGACTCTCAATTTTTTTAATGATATTACTCAATTGAAAGGCTTTTTTGTCTTGGTTATTTGTGCATGTGCTGTACTGCCTCCAATATTTGGGCAATTTTCTTGGAAAAGGCAATCTAAGAATTTACATTGTTGAAAAAGCAGTATAAGAATTTTACTCAATCTCAAAGATCATTAGGAAGGTCAGTGCTACTATGTTTCCTTGTACGCATGAAGATCTTAAATGTCTGGATTAAAACAGATCAAAGTAATAGATTTGAAATGTCATTTTTATGTTGCATTCACAATTTAGATCTTCCAAGATTTTTTTTTAATTTTTTTTATTTCACCAATTTTTTTTCTTCTATCTCTTTTCTGGTGTTGCTTATTTTTTGTCCTCTCAGATTAATTATAACTAAGGCAGATAAAGTGTAAACCGAGTGGTAGGTTAATTTAACTTCTCCTATATGTTATTAATAGGGGTCTAGGTGCTGGCCATGCTGGCTGGCATGGGCCCGCTTGTGCAAGTCTGGGCTGACCTACCATGCTATGCCACGTGCATGCTGGCCTGTGTTGTGGTATATAGTGTGCTGATCAGTGACCAGCATGGGCCTGTTCATCAGCTTTCGAAACCATGGTTATTGAAATGGCCAATCTTCTCTTTGTGAGCTGATGAAACTGTTTTTCATATTAGGCTACTTTATAGACCTCAAGATGTCTTGTTCTCTGTCTAACTGAACCAAAAATGTAACTTGTAAATCATTTTCCTTTTTGTATTGCAGTTGCTGAAACGTTAATATGATGCTCATGTTGATGGTAATGTGCTTCTTGTGTAGTGGAATGCTTGTTCAAGATCCTTCTAAAGGAAATTATGATGTGGATGCAATTTTGAGCAAGCTAGGAAGATGGGAGCTATTGCAAAACCATTTGAGCATCCATCTCCAAGCTCAAGCAGTTTTACTGGGACTGGTAGACTGCTTTCAGGTGAAACGATACTATCTGCTGCACAACGGCCTGTGAATGTCGTCCACCGCATTTACTTTTGGAGTAATGGATTTACTGTATTCATTAAGGAGGTTTGATGATCCAGAGAATATCCTTCTTGGAGGTGACTTTCCTGTCTTAATCTCTTTCTGGAATGTTGTCATATTGTTTTACATTGTTCTAGTTTATTATTGATTCATGCCAAAAAATTCTGCTTGGATGTTTGTATGCTTGTCTTTTGGAGTTTTCTCTACTATTTTAGATGAACGATCTTTAGTGTGTTCTTTACAATCACTTTAGAATTGTTCTATTTCTGAATATGGGTGTTTAATGTAGACTGTAACATGTAATTGGATAGAAAATATTGACCGGAGAGGTTCTTCTTACTTATTGCTTTGCGGTGATGCAATCCAAGGATTTAAGTACCAATGCTTACTGGTCCATTATGGCCTTACGAGATTGTATCAATAAGTATGGGTAACAATAGGCCCCCTATATTGGTGCTGTTGGTGCAGAATCTAGTTGACGTCAGATCGAGCTGAAGTTAAGGAAGAAGAGGTCGCTGTCGGTGACCTGCAAAACAAAGTCCCTTTCGGAGTCGGTGGTGGTGGCTTCGGTAGGACCCTCCGACGATCAAGTCAGCTCTTCTGGCCAATAGGAATGGAGTACTTAGGAAAAAAATCAGCAGAGTTTTGGAAAGGAGAAGAGAGCTCAGAGAAAATGTATCTGGAGGGTCCCTTTTATAGATGGAGTCCGGAGCAGACTGATAGTGACAGTTGTAGCCGTCCGATAGCTGGTCGCTCAGGGCCACGTAGGGTTTGTTATGGAGAGGGGCGCCGCCTGTAGCATACTGATAGTGATAGCCATAGCCGTCCGGTAGTTTGCCGCTTGGAGCCGCATGGGGTTTGTTACGGAGAGGGGCGCCGTCTGCAGCAGACTGATAGTGACAGCTATAATCGTCCGATACTGAGCCGCTCGGGGCCACGTGGAGGGGTGAAGAGCTTTGACGTATGTCAATTCCAGAGGAGTTCGAACTTCTAAAGAAAATATGGCTAGAGAGAATCATTCGGGAGGAATGCTACTTGAAATCTAGAAATAATCCAATGGAAGAATCCGGATGGAGTTCGACTGATGGAGAAGTCTAAAAGAAGTCCGATCGATGGAAAAGCTCGACTGATGGAGAAGTTCAGAAGGAGTCCGACTGGTGGAGAAGTTTAGCTGAAGGAGTTCGACTGATGGAGAAGTTCGGCTGAAAGAGAAATTCGACTGAAGAAAAAGTACGGAAGGAGTTTGGCTCCTGGAGGAATCCGACTGAAGGCGAAGTCTGGAGGAAGTTCGGCTTTTGGAGGAATTCGATTGAAGAAGAAGCTCGGAGGGAGTTCGGCTTCTGGAGGAATCTGATTGAAGAAGTCCGAAAGAAGTTCGGCTCCTGGAGGAATCCGATTGAAGGAGAAGTCCGGAAGGAGTTGGGCTCCTAAAGGAATCTGACTGAAGAGAGGAATCCGATTGAAGAAGAAGTCCAAAGGGAGTTCGGCTTCTGAAGGAATTCGACTGAAGGAGAAGTCTGGAGGAAGTTCGACTCCTGGATTCTGGCTCCTAGAGGAATCCAAGTGAAGGAGTTCGGAAGAGTTCGGCCGTTGGAGGAGTTCAGAGGAAGTTCGGCTCCTGAAGGAATTCGATTGAAGGAGAAGTCCGGAGGGAGTTCGGCTCCTGGAGGAATCCGACTGAGAAGAAGTCCGGAGGAAGTTAGGCTCATGGAGGAATCCGACTGAGGAAAAAGTTCGGAAGGAGTTGGGCTCCTGGAGGAATCCAACCGAGGGAGAAATTCGGAGGGAGTTCGGCTCCTGGAGGAATCCAATTGAAGGAGAAGTTCGGAACGAGTTTGGTCGCTAGAGGAGTTCAGCTGCTGAAGGAGTTCGGCTGGAATTCGACCGCTGAAGGAGTTCGGTTAGGGTTCGGCCGCTGAAGGAGTTCGGCTAAGCTGAAGGAGTTTGGCTAAGATTCGGCCGTTGAAGGAGTTCGGCTGGGGTCCGATCGTTAGAGGGAGAATTTTCGATCGAAGCTCTTCCGTGATTACCAGTTGCATTAGGCTAAGCATCAGACTGGACTTCGGCGGGAGCGAGATTTATCTCCAACAATAGTCCCCCCGCTTATGAGTTCGAAATTTGAAGGAAGGGAGTATAAAAAAGACGACTGTTGAAGTTCTTTTCCGGGCTCTGCATCCGTTCAGATTGAAGTTCGGGAGAGATCTTATCTTCTGCCGGGGTTGAAGGAGATCTTATCTCCTATTGAGGTTGACATTGAAGCTCGGAGGAGATCTTATCTCTAACCGAGATTGAAGGAGATCTTATCTCCTATTGAGGTTGACGTTGAAGCTTAGGGGAGATCTTATCTTCAGCCGAGGTTGAAGGAGATCTTATCTCCTGTTAAAGAGTTGGAGCTCGGGGGAGATCTTATCTCCAGCCGAGGTTAAAGGAGATCTTATCTCCTGTTGAGGTTGACGTTGAAGCTCAGGGAAGATCTTATCTCCAGCCGAGGTTGAAGGAGATCTTATCTCCTGTCCTGGATTCTCGCGCTTGTTGTTTGTTGCGGATACCGAGCTCATTGCAGACGCCGGGCTTGTTGTGGACGTCGGACTAGGACCTCTATTACAAATCAGGATAAGGTTCTGTCTTTTGCATTTGACTTAGTCAGGTTGTCGTAGAAAAACATGTGTAAGGATTCTCCATTGAGCTTCTTTCTTCTCCACGTCTTTGGTCTACGAGATTCCGACTTTTGCTCATGTTAAGACAAGGTTCTCCTCCTGTTTCTAACAGGCTGTAGGGGGCATATTAGGATCGTTGTCGGGGTCTCTCCTCTTATCTCGTCTAAAATGAACGAGGCCTTCGACTTTGCTCACGTTATGACGAGGTTCTCCTCCTGTTCCTAACAGACTGTAGGGGCATATAGGGGCCGTTGTCAGAGCCTTTCCCCACATCTCGTCTAAAACGAACGAGGCCTTCGACTTTGCTCACGTTAGGACGAAGTTTTCCTTCTATTCCTAACGGACTGTAGGGGCGCATAGGGGCCATTGTAAGGCCTCTTTCCTTATCTCGTCTAAAACGAACGAGGCCTTCGACTTTGCTTACGTTAGGATGAGGTTCTCTTCCTATTCCTAACGGATTGTAGGGGCGCATAAGGATCGTTGTCAGGCCTCTCCCCTCATCTCGTCTAAAATGAACGAGGTCTTCGACTTTGCTCACGTTAGGATGAGGTTCTTCTCCTATTCCTAACGGACTGTAGGAGCGCATAAGAGCCATTGTCAGGGCCTC
Organism: Cocos nucifera; assembly: GCA_006176705.1. Classification (NCBI taxonomy): domain Eukaryota; kingdom Viridiplantae; phylum Streptophyta; class Magnoliopsida; order Arecales; family Arecaceae; genus Cocos; species Cocos nucifera. The sequence continues at coordinate 3,822,668 of QRFJ01000041.1, read as the reverse complement.
TCCGCTCATCTCATCTAAAATGAACAAGGCCTTCGACTTTGCTCACGTTAGGATGAGGTTCTTCTCCTGTTCCTAACGGGCTATAGGGGCACATAAGGGCCGTTGTCAGGGCCTCTCCCCTCATCTTGTCTAAAATGAACGAGGCCTTCGACTCGCTCATGTTAGGACGAGGTTCTCCTTCTGTTTCTAACATGGCCACTATTGATTGCTTCTTCCCTGTCATCACATAGTTTTTGCACCAAGAAACCATAATATTGAAATGGAGGAGTTTTATTGAAAAAAAATTACTGGTAGTACATCCTCCGATTTTTTGAATTCCAAAGTCGTGGGAGCGTTGTTCCTTCGAGCTCCTTCAAGCGATAAGTTTCGGACCGGACGACCTCATCTACTTCATACAGGCCTTCCCAATTTGAGGCAAGCTTCTCTTGGCTCTGAGGCTGAGAGATGGCGGCTCGCTGAAGCACTAAGTTCTTCACTCTGAACGTTTTACCTCTGACTCTAGAGTTATAGTATCGGACCACCCTTCGTCTGTAGGCCGCCATCCGAATCCGGACTTTCTCCCTTTTTTCTTCCAGCAGGTCGAAATTGACTTTGAGGTCCAGTGAGCTACGCTGCTCATCGAAGGCCATGACCCATGCTGATGAGAGCTTAAACTCGATTAGGATGACTGCCTTCATTCCAAAGGCTAAGGCGAATGGTGTTTTTTCGGTCGGTAGCTTTTGAGTAGTTCAGTACGCTCAGAGGACGTGGTAGAGTTCGTCCGCCCAGGCCCTCTTTGCCCTGTCTAGTCTTATCTTGATGCCTTGCAGCAGGGTCCAGTTGCTCACTTCAGCTTTTCCATTTGTCTATGGGTGAGCTATCGACGTGAAGTGATGGAAGATATTTAGATCTTCGCAGAACTCAGTGAACCTCGTTCCAGCGAACTATCGTCCGTTATCTATTATGAGAGTTCGGAGCAGACCGAACCAGCAGACGATTAACTTTCAGACGAAGTCCTGTGCCTTGGCCTTGGTAATTTTTGCTAGTGGTTCGGCTTCGATCCATTTGATGAAGTAGTCGATCGCGACCAGGAGGAACTTCCATTGTCCAGATGTCGTTGGGAAAGGGCTAAGTATATCCATTCCCTACTGTGCAAATGGCCAAGGTGCACTTAGTGGAGTAAGCTCGGAGGTCGGCTGTCTTTGTATGTTTGCATTTTTCTGACAACGGTTATATTTCTTGACATACTCCATAGCATCATGGTACAAGGTCGGCTAATAGCATTCTTGTCGAAGTAGTTTTTGTGATGGGGACCTGGCTCCTACATAACTTCCACAAATTTTCTCATGCACTTCCCATAATACGAAGTCGGCCTCTGAAGGTCGAGATATCTCAGCAGCGGTAGCGAATACGATCTCTTATACAACTTGCCCTCATACAAAACGTACCGGAAGGCTTGATTTCTGAGTTTCCGAGCTTCTTTCGGATCACGAGGAAGAACTCTCTCTTTGAGATAGGCAACTAACGGGTCGATCCAGCTGGGCTCGAGCTCCGTCTGTATAACGAACCGTGATTCCTCTGAGCTTGGGCATTTTAGAGTTTCAAAAAATACTTCTTTGGGCAGTTCGGCTGAGGCTGAAGTGGCTAATTTAGAGAGGAGGTCGGCTCTTGTATTTTCTGCCATCGGAATCGTCGAATGCCAAAACTGCCGAAGGTCGGAGTCAAATCATTCACTTTCTCGAGGTATTTCATCATACTTTCCTTTCGTACTTCATACCTGCCACTAATTTGGCTGACCACCAATTGGGAATCACTGTAGACTTGAAGTCGATCTACTTTTAACTCTCTTGCTATTTTTAATCCGGTGATCAACGCTTCATATTCAGCCCCATTATTAGTTGCAGAAAATTCGAAGCGTAGTGCGTACTCGGCGACGACTCTCTCGGGGTTGACTAAGACTAACCCCGCACCTGCTCCAGCGGAGTTGGACGAACCATCCACGTACAGGGTTCAAAAACCTTTGGAAAGGTCGGCACTTTCTTTGGGGAGGTTCGGTTGCAACCACGGGATGCCGATTTTGCTCTGTTCAAGCTCGGCTTCATCTGGAATGGTACATTCAACTATGAAGTCGGTCAGTGCCTGAGCCTTGATTGCTGGCTGAGGTCGGTAGTTGATGTTGAGCTCTGTTAATTCAATGGCCCATTTTGCAATTCTTCCGGAAGCATCAAACGGTTGGTCAGTGAGAAGCGTTGTAGCATGTCCCTGGAAGTAAGGTCGAAGTCTTCTTGCTGCAATCAAAAGAGCATAAGTCAATTTTTCCAACTTTGTATACCTAGTTTCAGCATCCCTTAGGATCCGACTTATGTAGTAGATTGGTCGCTGTATTTTCGCCTCTTCTTTGATCAGGATTGCCGCTAGCACCGTAGGGGAGACTGCGAGGTAGAGAAACAGCTTCTCTTCAGATTCAGATTTGGCTAGTAGGGGGCGAGCCGAGGTAGTTATTGAACTCGTCGAACGTCTTTTGGCATTCCTGAGTCCAGTGAAAATCTTTCAATTTTTTGAGAATTTGGAAGAAGGGCATGCAGCGTTTGGCCGACCTCGAGATAAAACGACTTAAAGACGCCACCTTTCTGATCAGACGCTGAACTTCCTTGATGGACTTTGGAGCGGTTATCTCCTGGATAGCTCGAATTTTTTCTGGATTGGTCTCGATCCCTCGTCTCGAGACTATGAATTCCAAAAATTTTTTTGAGGTTACTTCAAAGGCGCACTTGGTTGGGTTCAGCTTCATCTTGTATTTTCTGAGCGCATCGAAAGCCTCTTCAAGGTCGGTGACATGATTGACAATCTCTCAACTTTTGACCAGCATGTCGTCGACGTAAACCTCCATATTGCGGTCGATCTGCTCCTTGAAGATTTTATTGACCAAGTGCTGATAAGTCGCGCCTGTATTTTTAAGCCCGAAGGGCATGATCCTGTAACAGTAAAGATCATGATTAGTAAGAAAAGCAGTCTTCTCCTCGTCCTCCGGTATCATCCGAATTTGGTTGTAGCCAGAGAAGGCGTCCATAAAGATGAGGAGCTCATAGCCTGAAGTCGCATCCATCAGTTGGTCGATTCTGAGCAAAGGGTAGCTGCCTTCTGGGTAGGCCTTGTTAAGCTTCTTAAAGTCGATGCATATCCTCCACTTGCCGTTGGCTTTCTTGATCAGGACCACATTAGAGATCCAAGTCGGATAGCTGACTTCTCGGATAAATCCGGCATTGAGAAGCTTGTCGACTTCTTCTGCTATTACCTTCTGCCTTTCTGGCGCATGGCCTCAAATTCTTTCTTCCACTGTCGATGCTTGGGGTCAACGGCCAGCCGATGTTCCATAACCTCGACGTCAATCCTAGGCATATCCGTCGAAACTTAGGCGAAGACGTCGGCATTCCTCCGTAAGAAGGCGATGAGCTATTTCCGAACTTAATCTTCCAGATTGGAGCCAATTTGCACCGTATGCTTTGCATCTCCATCATTCAGGGGAATGGTCACAAGATCTTCTATGGGCTCGTTCCGTTCTTCGGCAAGGTCATCAGGACATCTAGTTCGTCAACGGGATAAGGGTCGGACCGTTCTTTCTTTTGCAGGGCAATTGAGTAGCAATGCCTTGCCAGAGCTTGATCTCCCCTGACCTCTTCGATCCTGTAACTTGTCGAAAATTTCATCTTCAAATAATAAGTTGACACCACTGCCCGAAGTGCATTTAGAGCAGGTCGATCGAGGATTGCATTGTAAGCAGAGGGGGCTTTACTATCAGGAAATCCACATGCGCTCTAGATTGTCTTGGATATTGCCCTGTAGCCACGGCTAAAGTTATTACACCTTCAACTGGTACTACAGCACCAGCGAAGCCTACTAGGGAGAGTTTATTGTCCAAGCTGACTATCAGATATCGACATTTTAGAGAAAGCATCATAAGACAAGACATCAACCGAACTTCCATTATCAACTAAGACGTGACGTACATCATAGTCTACTATATTTAAAAAGATCACAACCATATCATTATATGAGAATTGTACCCTCCGTGCATCTACCTCAGTGAAGATTATGGGTTCTTCAGTCCTCCGTCTCTTCACTGATCCCTCAGATCCGCTGGCCTCTTCTCGTCGAAGTCCCCCAGAGATAGTATTGATGATGCCGAGAGGTGGCCGATCTTCTTGTTGTTTCTCCCTCTTTGGTGGTTCTGGCTGCGGCAGTGCCCTTGGCCGATCTTCTCTTGCTTCAGGCTGGCATCTGAGGAATCGACCCAGCCGGCCTCTCCCGATGAGCTCCTCGATCTCATCTTGGAGCTGAATGCATTCTTCAGTATCGTGGCCGTGGTCATAATGGTAGAGGCAGTATTTACTAGGATTGCGCTTGTCGGGGTGAGTGTGCATCCTTTCAGGCCTTGGTAGTTGCTCCTTGATCTCCATCAACACTTGCATTTTTGGAGCATTGAGGGAGACGTAGTTGTGAAACCTTCTAGGGGGAGAACTTCTTCGCGCCCTTCTATCGGAGCTTCTTTGACGACGAGCTTGAGGAGGAGTTCGGACTTGCTTGTGCTCGGGGGGAGTCCGTGAGCGCGATCGAACTTCATTCGATCCTTCATCAGCCGCGGGTTTACTAGACTCACCCGCCTGCCGCTCTCCTGCAGCTTCCTCATCTTTCAATTTGAAGGCTTCTTCCGCTTGGGCATATCCTTCAGTCCGAGCTAGCAGATCGACAAAGTTTCTGGGGTACTTCTCCAGGAAGAACGGCAAATCATTCTTCTGAAGGCCGTCCTTGAGTGCGGCCATTGCAACAAACTGATCCAAGTTTCGGACCTCCAATGCTGCAGCATTAAACTGGGTGATATAAGCCTCGGATAGATTCTTCCTCCTGCTTGATATTCATCAGAAAATCCGAACCTCAGCGCGGACGTCGAAATGAGCCGCAAACTGATGGCTCATCTGATCGAAGGAAAAGATGGTTTCCAGCTTAAGTGCTGAGTACTAGTTCCTGACGGCTCCCTTGAGGATAGACAGGAATGTCCGACACAAAATGACATTTGACACGCCATGGAGCAGCATCATTGTCCGAAAGGCCTCCAGGTGGTCGACCGAATCGGTGGTCCCGTCGTAACTCTCAAACTGCGGAAGCTTGAAGTTCGGCGGAATTAGTTCCTGCATAATCCTCTGAGAAAAAGGAGGATCAGTGCAAATGTCATTATCATGTGAGAAGGGATTATAGCGGAGTTCTTCGATTCGTCGGCTCATTTTCATGAGCCTTTGATCTAGGAGATCTTCACGATCGTTGATCTCCAGGGTTTTCTGGTGGAACGGGTGCAAGGCTCCCCCTGAGTCGAGTCATGGTTCGAGCAAGGGTTCTTCATCCTCTGCTTCCCCTTTTCGGAGGTCACCGATCGGTTAGCCCAAGTCGGCCGTCTTTAGATCGGATCACGGGGCTCCGGAGAAGCCTGCTTCGGTCGAATCGGCGCCGGGGCCTGTCGATGTATGGTCTGCACTGCCTCCGTAAGATCGCGAACCTACTAGACCAACAGGTTGAACTGCTCCATATCTACCATGGCTGCAGGTGGAGCTTGAGTTGTCGGAGTTGAAGCGGGAGCGGATAGGTCTGGATGGGATTTGGTTGCAGAGGTCGTTGATCGCCGGGTTAAAGTTTTCCTGGGAGGCATTTTTTTTCGGGAAGAACTCTAGAGAGGAAGAAGAGAGATTGCTGTCGAGCGCTCCTTTAAGAACAAGGGAACCTCAGGAATAGAGGGCCCTCCTTCTAACGCCAATCCTGTTGGTGCAGAATCTGGTCGATGCCGGATCGAGCTAGAGTTGAGGAAGAAGAGGTTGCCGTCGGTGACCTGCAAAATAAAATTCCATTCGAAGTCGATGGTGGTGGCTCCGGCAGGACCCTCTGACGATCAAGTCAGCTCTTCTGACCAATAGGAATGGAGTGCTCAGGAAAGAAGTCAGCAAAGTTTTGGGAAGGAGAAGAGAGCTTAGAGAAAACGTATCTGGAGGATTCCTTTTATAGATGGAGCCCGGAGCAGACTGATAGTGATAGTCGTAGGCGTCCGGTAGCTGGCCGCTCGAGGCCGCGTAAGATTTGTTACGGAGAGGGGCGCCATCTGTAGCAGACTGATAGTGATAGCCGTAGCCGTCCGGTAGCTGGCCGCTCGAGGCCGCATGAGATTTGTTATGGAGAGAGGCGCCGCCTGCAGCAAGACTGATAGTGACAACTGTAGCTGTCCGGTACTGAGCCTCTCGGGGCCACGTGGAGGGATGAAGAGCTTTGACGTTGTCAATTTTAGAGGAGTTTGGACTCTTAAAGGGAATACAGCTAGAGGGGATCATCCGGGAGGAATGCTATTTGAAATCTTGAAGTAATCCGCTGGAGGAATCCAGATGGAGTTCGACTGATGGAGAAGTTCAGAAGGAGTCCGACTAGTGGAGAAGCTCGACTGGTGGAGAAGTTCGGCTGAAGGAGTTCGACTGGTGGAGAAGTTCGGTTAAAGGAGTTCGACTGGTGGAAAAGTTCGGCTGAAGGAAAAGTCCGAAAGGAGTTCGGCTCCTGGAGGAATCCGACCGAGGGAGAAGTCCGGAGGGAGTTCGGCTCTTGGAGGAATCCGACTGAAGGAGAGGTTCGAAAGGAGTTCGGCTGCTGGAGGAGTTCAGCCACTGAAGGAGAAGTCTGGAGGGAGTTCGGCTCCTAGAAGAATCTGACCGAAGGAAAAGTTCGAAAGAAGTTCGGCTCTTGGAGGAATCCGACCGAAGGAGAAGTCCGAAAGGAATTCGGCCGCTGGAGGAGTTCAGTCGTTGGAGGAGTTCGACTGGAATTCGGCCACTGGAGGAGTTCGGCTAAGGTTCGGCCGCTGAGGAGTTCGGCTGGCTGAACGAGTTCGGCTAAAGTTCGGCCGCTGGAGGAGTTCGGCTGGGATTCGGTCGTTGGAGGAAGAATTTTTGGTCGAAGCTCTTCCGTGGTTACCAGTTGCATTAGGCTAAGCATTAGACTGGACTTCGGCGGGAGCGGGGTTTATCTCCAACAGGTACTGTCACGTCTTATTTTGCTATCCAGGCTCCAAGTGGCATAACCATAGTTGCAAGTCCATTGTAGAACAATTTAGGAAGGTAAAAACCGGCAAATTTGGATAAAATTTGGGGCAAATGCAGAATTTTAAATTAATAAAAAATAAAATCTGAATATAAATGTTGTGTATACAAAAATTACATGAATTCATCACTGCCGGCATATTTTCATCATTAAGTCATCAACTTTCAAATTATTATTGTTTTTAGCTTATTATATACCAGCTTAATTAAGGAAAAGATCTAAAAACAAAAACAAAATCAAAATCAATTGAGATTTAGATAAAATTTATAAATGCAATTTCAACAAATTAGAAATACTTTTTCAGATAAATTAGTTTAGTTCAATGTACCAGGGACATCATAACAATGTAAATCATGGATTTTTTTTTCAAATTTAGGAAATGAAAAGAAAATTAAAAAGTTTCTGCATAAGGGAAAGAGTTTGAGAGCATAAATACTTTTCATTAGTTATTTTGGAAAAACAAAATGGTTTGCATAAATTTCCTAGGTTTTTTCTTGTCCCTTTTGTTTCCCCAGTCTTCCTTTTTTTTTTTTTCCTCTCCATTTTCCATGCTCATTACCCCTTTTCTCTCCTCCACCCATGCATGGCAACCATGATTCTTGCTGCACGGTAGCCAATAAGCCTGACTAGTTTGGCCCCTGGCAAAGGCAGGCTTTGGGCATTGGGAATTGGAAATATGGAGAAGTCTCGATTGTTTCCTTCCTACCATCGAGTGAGATGAGGGACTAGACATCGATGCAAAAATTTGATGGATGGAGTAGGAATCAAATGGTTGGAAGGCGTCATAGATGATGTTGAGGCTAGTGTTGGTGATGGAATTCGTGAGGAAGACAATGATAACTTTGAATCTTTGATGGTGAGGTTGGTGGGGATGAGAGTAGGACCAATTTGACATCGAGGAAAATAGTGAGGTTCTGGAACATGGTGGTAGAGACAAGGTAGAAGGTGGCACCCGCATTGATCCAGTAGTTGACAAAGCCATAGGAATGGTTCTCAGCGTAGGAGCATCAGAGGGGCATGAGAAAGGGCTAGACAGAGTAGAGGCTGGTGACAGAGTTGCCCAAAATTGTCAGCATAGGAAATTGATAAGTGGCTCATGCTGAAGAGGTTACCGATGGAAGCCAGGTTGTTTGTGATACTTGCGTGCAATGTTATTACGTCGCTCACGTAAGCGCTCAAGCGAGACGCTCTTAGCTGAAAGCGCCTCAGCCTCCTCCAAGCAAGGAGCCTTCAACCAAGCGAGAGCCTTTGCCGCCTAGGTGCTCGATTGGAGCGAAGCGCAAGGTGCTCGCCTTTGGCACCCCATTAAAATTGGTTTTGTCTCCCGGCTGTTCAGCTTCCAATTTAACAGTTATAATTTACTTTAATTTGAAATTATAGCTATGGATAATAGATAAATCCTTTAAAAGAACAAAAAGAAAGGATACTTAAGTAATTTATTAAAAAAAATTAAGAGATAAATATTAATATTATATTCCTAAACAAGTTTTGATAAATGATTGATTGGTTCTTGCGGATTCATACAAAGAGAAGGAATAGGCTAGAGTAAAAGAAGCTTAGCGATTTAGTGTATGTCAAGTGCAATCACAAGCTTAAAGAGAGATATGATCTGCGTAATGTTATTGGTCCTATTTTTTTGCAAGAAATTGATAACTGTAATGAGTGGTTGATTGGAAAGTCTGGCACGTAAGGAGTCAATTTTATGGATGCTGAGGATGATTTGGTGTTTGGTGATGATGATGACTTGACATGGGGTGTAGTAGCTAGTGCAGCAGGTGTTGGAGAAGGAAGGAAAAATACCATATTGTAAGCAAGATCAAGATCAGCAGCAGCTTCAACTTCACATTCAAAGCCATCAAACTTAAATCATGAAGAGATTAGTTCTAGTTCAAAAGAAGAGATTGAGGAGGATATAGAGAATGACCAATCTGATGATGGAGGAGATGATCATTATGACAACTTATACAATAGAATCTGATGAAGACTTTTAGTTTTGGACTTTTAGAATAGAACAATAGACTATCCTCTATAAGTAATGGAGAAAACAGAAAACTCAGCAAAGTTTTTATTATTTGGGTATGGTATTTAGACAAAAAATCTAATGAAAACTTTTAGTTTTGAATTAGATCATTAGAACAATAGACTGTAACGAAGACTTTTAGTTTTAGAATAAACTATATTTATTTTTTTCCTAAAAAATGGTGCCTGACTTTAATCAGGCACTCGCTTTTCTGCACCTAGCGCCTCAAGCGCTAGACAGGGTTAGCGCCTTGAGGGCGCCTGGCGCCTTTAGCAACCTTGCTTGCGTGGTCTAGGATGTAGGTGCAGCATAGTTAGATGGAGTGGTCCGCTTAGTGGGTGAAGCCAAGGCTTGGGTAGATGGAACCACCACGGGCCAACTAATTGTGTTTATCAGTTTCTTGGCAGGAGGAGCTCAATTGGGTGTGGGATTGGAATCAGCAGAGTAAGGAGAGTAGGGGGTGTTGGGCGTCTCTCTCTCTCTCTCTCTGCTCTCTTGTTTTCTTGGTTGGTGAAGGGAGAGTTTGGTTCGCAAAGAAAAGATGGTTCTGTTTTCAAGTTTTTGGAGTATATAAATGTATTATATCATATTGATGGCTTTCATCATAAGTTTTGGATGGATCATGGATGAAGTGGCTGCAAAGAGGAGGGAGCTTCCCCTCAGAATAGTGACTTCATGTTCGGTGCATAGCCTAGGGGACTAAGAGGATGCTGCAGGCAACCAGCTCTGACATCACAATATTTTTGAAGGATTCGCGAGCGGTTTGAGAACCAGCAGATACATCACGAAATAAGCTGGTTTGGCACCTTATAGTGAATATTCGACTTTTAGAAAAACTTGCTAAATATTGTGACCATGGGCGTAACATGTGTCAATACAGTATTATACTGTACTGGTCTATACCATCCTGACAAGGTATATGGGTACTAGTATGAATACTCTAAAATTCTAAGTATTGATGTTTGTAAGAATTGGAGAAGAGGATAGAGTTTGTTATTTAATTGTATTTGTTAGTAGGAGTTTTTGGGGATGCACTTTGCATGTCTTGAACTGCAATTCCTAGTTCTAGTCATATTGAGGACTTGTGTGATAGATTCAGTAATACCAAGATTACATTTGATTCCATATTTGTATCTCATTAACTTGAACAAAGAGTCTATTTGGAATCTAGTTCATGTCCAGAAGTGGAGAAATGGATAACACTCAGAAAACTTTGGGTGTGGAAGCACCTATGAAGTTTCAAAAGACAATAACAGTTAGTAATTAAGTATTGTATTTATAAAAATTCACATGAGTTTTTTGATAAAAAAATGGAAAGACAAAATAATGAATGTAGAGGCCTTGTACAAGTTACTTGCGGCAATATCCATGGCACTGAAAAACTGCGAGAGCTGTGGAAGGAGGGGGGAGGATGATGAGGTGAGGAAGGTTAGGGTGGCGGCAAAGGTGGAGTTGTAGGAGGAATGGTGAAGGGTTGTGAGCACGATTCTATGGTGAGGTGGAGAGAGAGAAAGAAGTGCATGGTAGTAGGTTGGGCACCACATTAAATTAATTAATAATCTGTTACAAGTTTTCGGAAGTTGGTCATGAGTGACTGCAATCACGTAGACACATAGATATCACGTATACACCAAACATGCATGCATAACCTCTCATACATATATCTGGTATGGTAAATTATGTTTAATAAAGTTGATGGGTTCCAGATAGTTGTAGCTTACTGAATTGTGTCATTATGCCTTTACTATTCTTATCATCATTTTTACTAGATTTTTTGTTTTTAAGTATTAAGTTCTGTTTTTCTTTTGCAATTTGCTAATTTTGTGCATTTTCTCAAATTTTGAATTTCTCCCTATCTCGACCTCACTAAATCTAAAATCTTTCTTGTATGATGAAAACATATGCCGATGAGATTTCATTAAACAGAATCTTTGTTTGATTTAGTAGAGCAAATATATTAAGTCATAGTATCTGATGATATCACCATCTTCGTTGTAGAGCATCATGCAATCTGTGTGCCCGAAAGAGCTGGAACCTGCTGATAGGAGCTCTATCGTTGATGTCGATCTCATATGGAGGGAAAGTGTCCTGTGAGTCAGTGCCATCCTATATACTTTTACCTCTTCATTGCATCTTCTATGCAAGAGTTTGACACTTTCATTGGTTCTGTGCTTTCAGGATGTAGGAAGAACTTTAGGCGGTGGATCTTCATCAGATATGCCAACCTCCAGAGTACTTTACCAAAGTAATGCAAATATAAATTTTTTTTATCCAAATGATGTATGCTCGAACTTATTTACCAAAGTAATGCAAAAGCTAAAAGCGCCATTTTGGCATTTTCTGCCTGAGAAAGTGCTATTTCAAATGGCACTTTTTGCCTAATCAGTCCACCCCTCCGCAACCTATGGGGAACCTTAAAAAAAAAAAAAAAAAAAAAAAAAAAAAAAAGAAAGCGCCATTCAAAATGGTCCTTCTCAAAGCGCCATTAGGTGGCCTCCCTGCCTTGTTTTTTCCTTCCCACCCGATGCCCACTCCCCATCCCCTCCCCATCGATGCTTCCCCTCTTCCCATCCAACACTCGCCCACCGCCCTCTTGGGCTTCTTCGTTCTCTCTCCCCGGCTTCTTCCTTCCCCCCACAACCCCCCCACCGCCCCACCAGGCTTCTTCCTTCTCCCTCTCGACTGACACCCATGCCGGGGTTTTCTTTTTGTAGAATTAACATTTTTATTCTATCTTATATTATTAATTATTGTTTCTATCAGAGATTAGTTTAAATATTTTGCTTGTTAATTTTAATCAAGTGTTAGGATGCTATGGAATTTTTGGACATGGATACAAGTCTTCAGGTGTGTCTCGAAAGATTAGGGGAGGAAATACCATGCTAAAAGGGCCATATAAATCAAAATATAAATAATAATAATATGTCGAGTAATTTAATTACATCTCTTGAAATAGGAAGCAACAAGCTTACATAAGTTAGCTCCACTTCTCTAATATTTGGAAGAAACTTATCATGTTCAGGTGCCGTTGAGGGGACATGCTCCAACAAAAAAAATATCTACCAAGATTTTGTGGTTATTTTATCCTATATTCACCAAGCATCTCCAAATATCTCTAAAATTTGCCATATTTTCTCCATCTCCACCTCTCATCATCATATTGTCAAGAACATTAGAGAAGATTTTGGATCATTTGGAAGAAATTTTAATTTTTTTAAAGTCAAAAATTGGTTGAAAACTTTATTGTAAAAGCGCTATTGCTATAGCATTGGAATGGCGCTTCTAAAAGTGTCATTCAGAATGGCATTTTCAAATGCGTATGGTACTTTTATTTATTTATTTATTGGTTCTACGTAGATTGTGGAGGGATGGGCTGACTGGGTAGAAAGTGCCATTTGGAATGGTATTTTCTTGGGAAGAAAATGCCATTCCAAATGACGCTTTTAGCTTTTGTATTAGTTTGGTAAATAAATTCGAACATGCAGATAAAAAAATTTTATATTTATGTTAGACCTAAGAAAATGTCATTCCAAATGACGCTTTTAGCTTTTGTATTAGTCTGATAAATAAATTCGAACATACATCATTTGGATAAAAAAAATTTATATTTACATTAGATTGGTAAAAGTACTCCCAACCTCCGGGTCTTCACATGCTGCTGCCACCCACAGTACCGCTGCTTCCTCGTCTGCTGGCCTCTCTGTCGATGATTCTTTGCCTTCCACATACAGGTGAGATTGGCAGATGGTACTCGCGTGGTTGCACGCTTCGACACCCACCACACTGTGGGTGATATCCGAGCAGTTCACGGCCTGGAGCAGCGAGAACTTACCGATTACAGACTGTTGATTTTCCACCTAAGCAACTGAATGATGCGACTAAGACCATTGAGCAACCCGGTCTTGCAAATTCCGTGGTGATTCAGAAGCTATAGGACCCTTCGTAGAGGAACGTCACTTGATAGGCTTTAATGCTTTTGAGTCAGTATCGTCACCTTTGACGAGACCTCAAAACCCTTCCATCTTACCAATGACTCTTGAAATATTTGGAGTGTTGGTTTCTTTTAATCGTCATCAGCTCTCCAAGGTTTGAACTTTGAAAAATATTTTGAGACCTTCACTGTTGTCTTTTACACATGTTGGCATCGATTAAAGCATGCATAAAAATACAAATTTTTAGGCTGGTTATGCTTTGATAATCATGGTTCCGTCCATGCGTCCCGGTTTTCCTGTATGCTCAAATTTTGAATGTTTTGCATTTTAATAGAATCCTCTTAGCTTGTTTCAGGAGATTAAGATTTGTGATTCTCCTTTAAAACATGAGTAGGGCAAATGTGGAAGCTGGTTGTTATTGGAATCATCTCTTTCATTTAATTGTTATGTGGATGCCTTAATGCATGTTTTTTATGCTGCAAATTATCGTTGGAATTGGACTGGTTGGCGATCACCTCTGCATCAAGGAAGTAGATTTATGGTATTCATGCTGAAAGTGAGAGAACCCCGGTTATGTTTTCTAGGATCTTTGTGGTCACGACGAGCATGGGTATGGGTGTGTCCGAATGGCTCATTCGGACTGGATGCCTTGGCAATGCGAAAAGCTAGCTGGACAACGGCTCTAGTTGGGATGGAGTTTTTTCGGCAAGACAATGAATGAGATGGACACTATGACTGATGTGCATCTTTTCTTGCAATCTGAAAAATCTTTTCAGTTTCTTTTTTTTTTTTGGAAAGGTATAAGCTCACCCTAATTTATTTATCAAAGTTTTAATGTTTTGACCAAGCGGATCTGGGCTCTGCGATCAGACACTTTGTTATTCTGATCTTGATGAAGAATGCTATGGTTGGGCTGAGCTTTGATGAAGCTTGAGAGTGGTGGGGAAGGGAACAGATCTGATTCGTGGGTCAGATTTGTTGTTGCTGCGTGTCATGGATCACACCGAACAAATGGACAATATTATTCTATACAGCCAAGTTCCATGCATCCAAGTTCGTAGGTGTTATTTTTGGTCCATGCAGTGTAGACCAAATGATCACCCAAGCATCAAAGCTTTCATGAAACTAGGGTGCTTCCTTCCATACCAACTAACATATCCGGTGCAATATATCAGATATTCTCGAATAGCATCATGAGGTTCTCTAAGGGAAGTCGAGAAAAGGAGATGGATTAGGGAGATGAATATTACTCCATTTTTTGCTGAGGCTAACGACGGGTACTTCAGTTGATGGTGATGAATGAGAAATTTGCCAGTGGTTCAATGGGGGAGGATGAAGGGAAGGGAACAAAAGGGGAATAAGAGAGAGGATACGAAATAGAGACACGCCGACTTGCAATAAGGGACATTTGTTTATAAAAGAAAAAAAATTTAACGGCTCAACAAAGCCCAACTTCAGGCTTGATCAAGTAGATCCGAGCTCAATTGAAGCAATATTAAAATTATTTGGGTGAAGCAAGAAGAGATACATTGTAGATGCTACGCGATCATAACCTAAGCAGGCCATTTAAGTTTTTTTTTTTTTCAAAAATCACTGACCAGCGACTTTTATATTAAATATGAGAATAACTATTAAATTAAATTAGAGATGAAGTGGTTTACCGTTGAGAAAAGGATTGACATCAGCATTTCATTGTCCCGTGATTGGGACATTTGATTGTTTTTTTCTTTGGGTAAAAGCCATTTGATTGTTTCACTGTCATGTTTGAGATACGCGAGAAATGTTTTGTGCACTGGATTGTCAAATCAAATTGCTCAAATATTTCTATGAATGATGAAAGATTCGGATATTACCATACATCTTGTAATCGATGAGATCATTGCGTAAACAAGTGGTCATGCTGGAGGATGGGTGCCCGTTCTCCCCTTCGGCCACGTTTTGTAAACACCTCCATCTTCGAGCCACGTACAACCCAACCGCCCCCTCCCTCTCTCTTATATGCCCTACAAGGAAGAGGTGAAGAACCGAGCATATCCTGCTGCGGGAAGAGGAGATAGCAATCAAGATGGACAAGCTTCTCCTCCATGGCCGCCGCTCTTCGACGCTGAAGACATCCATGGTGCTGCCTTCGCTTGGCAATACTATAAGAAACAGCGTATGCCTGTCACTCTCCATTGCATGTCTAATATTCTATGTATATATGTTGCGGTTGGCAATGTTCGGTTACATACATGTCTACCGGGAGAGGTCTTAGCATTAATTGACTAGCCTGTGTAGCATTCAGATCTGAAGATTCTTTACTTGTACTTTGATGCTAATAGTAAATCGAGCTCTACATGCATATTTCGTCATAGAACATTCTATATATATTAAAGGAGCAGAAGCCGGCTTCTTCTTCAGTAATTAGATTTTCATGATTCCACATACAAATAATGCTTAAAAAATAATGGAATATACAAATCTCTCTCTCTCTCTCTCTCTCTCTCTCTCTCTCTCTCTCTCTCAGTGGATGTCTTGCTTTAGAATTTTGTCATTGAACCATATTACCAAGTTGCACCACGTCAAAGTCTCAGCGCGATGAACCAGATAAAAACATAATTTTCTCTCTAACCAATTTAGTTTAATTTTTTCCAATATCTTCAGTACTCTACTGAGAATAAGGAGGAATCTTCGCAAGGAATCGGGCAGAAGGCAAGATCAACAGCTGAAGAGTTTAGCCGGCAAGCCAACGAAAAGACTGAAAAAATCAGTGAGACTGCCAAGGAGGTCTGGGAGGATGCCAAGGAAGCAGTGGTAGGAGAGACGCAGCAAGAGAAGGAGAAGTTCAAAGAAAAAGTCGAGAAGGGAAATTATGATAAGATAGGCCACGAGTAATATTCCCAATTCCATCAGTGAATGATACAATCACTGTTAATTAATATTGTAAATGCCTAGATGGTGCATGGACCTATAGAGTGCCTAAATATGTCTTCGTTTGGTATGTTTATTTTCGATCATGTACGGCGAGGCCAACCTGGAATGCTAATTTAATGTGTAATTGGAAGCCGTGTTGATGTGTTATTATTCCGTGTAATTTTTTGTGTTAGCTTCGTATCGTTTCTCACTATTTTTTTTTATAGCAAAAATACCCTAACATTTGTGTTGTGGAGCGGAGCTGGTATGACCTCAGCCAATTCAGGATCGGCTGCCGACCTACCCCATTAGATCATTTGAGCGGAGCCACGCAATATTTTGATCACGGTTAACTATAGGTCGTCTTAGGCCGACCTACAATTCTAGCTGACCTACTGAAGATCGCCTTCTGACGAAATGAGGTAAGCCTTCATACCCCATCCTCGTTGAATTAATGTCGACCATCGAGCTACGTAAAAAGGCTTATAGCTCGTCAACGACCGACCTGCAACCATCTCTGTCGAAGCTGCATCCTCTACGAATCGAAAAACTTAGATAAAAGAAGATTCTTTCACGATTCTATCGCCCAAAAAGGGAAGAAATCTTCCGAATCAATCCAGGGTGACAAACTTGGAAAGTCGTTAGAGTTCGAAACGAATATGTCTCTAACTCCTCCCCTATAAATAAAGAAGCTCCGGGACCTTCCAGGTACGCTATTCAATTCGACACTTTCTTCTCTTATTGTTCTCCAATCTCCTAACTTGAACGTCGGAGGGTCTTCACTGGAGAACACTCCGGTGGAAACTTTATTACAGGTGAATGGATGAAGCTCTAGCAAAGCTCGTCCTCGACCTCATATTCCTCGGTGGCCGAGCTACTCCATCCTCGTTAGTCGACCCCAAGTTGGGAGATCCAGGAGCAACAGTTAGCGCTAAAGGAAAGGACCTCGGTTATTTTCGAGGCTTAATTTCGAGGGAAGAAAGTACGACATTAGACATCATGAAGATCCGGAGGGGAGCATCAAACGTGTCCCAGCGTTCTAGTGGTCAGAAGATCCATAATGCTCGAGAGGTTAATACATCTCCACCACCAATCCAGGAGAATCCGCCAACGGCACCAGCAGTCTCATAGGAATAGTATGACACCTTACTTCATCAGGTGCAAACATTATCAGCCACCATAAGAGGAATGCAGCAGGTAGACGAGCGTCGTCCGATCGGAGAAGATTCAGCCCTAGTCCGGATAAGGTCGGAAGAACGATGCTCCTATAGCCCTAGGGCGGAGGCTAGTCGTCACAACCGACCTACAAGTCCTTCTCGACGAAGATCTGAGCGCTCACCAATACCCATTTCAAGAAGAGGCTCCACTTCGGGCCATGAGACTCCAAGGCACCGAGCCACTCGCGAGGACGATATGGAGAAAAAGCTTAAAGAGATGCAACGACAGCTGGATGCACTGCGGAAGCCGAGGCAACAAGGAGAGGATTTAGGGTTCAATATCGATCCCCCATTCGCTCAGAAGATTATGGATGAACCCTTTCCACATCGGTTCAAGATTCTTCAAATGGAGCTTTATGATGGAATGGTCGATCTCGTAGACCATCTAGACAGTTTTCGAACTCTTATGCATCTGCAAGGGGCTACCGATGCGATACTATGTCGAGCCTTTCCTTCAACTTTGAGAAGGACAGCTCGACATTGGTATTCGAACCCGAAACCCGACTCTATAGATTTCTTTTATCAGTTGAGCCATCTGTTCGTTGCCCATTTTGTAAGCAGTCGACGGTAGCGTCGCAATTCCGATTTTCTCGTAAGCATCAAGCAATGGGAGAATGAGCCCCTTTGGGAGTACATCGATCGCTTGAATGCAGCCACCTTGGAGGTTCGAAATTTAGACCCGTCAGTGGCCATGACGGCATTCAAAGCCGGCCTCCTTCAAAATGACCTTTTGTTCTTCCTCAGCTTAGACTATTCAAAGGACTTTACTGAAATGTTAGAACGAGCGGAGAAGTATGCCTAAGTCGAAGAGGCTTGGAACCAGCAGGAAAGTAGCCGAGATGGTAGGATGGGTCCGTCCCAAAAGTAGGAGAAGAAAAAAGATCATAGACGGATGCAGCATCGCCAAGAGGACCCACGGCTTCGTCAATCACACACCCCACCTCGAAATAGCCGACCAACATCTCCAAAGCCGCGAGATCGATCTAGAACTCCACCTCGAAGGTTCAATTACTACACCCCTCTCAACACCCTTCGGACTCAGATTCTGATGGAGATCGAGCAATGGAAAGATATACCTCGACCCAAGGGAATAGTAACCTCTGCCCAAGTAAGAAACCCGAGGAGGTATTGTCGATATCACTGTGACCATGGGCATGACACCGAGGAGTGCTGGCAGCTCAAAGAGAAAATTGAGGCACTAATCAGGCGGGGATGACTTCGGTACTATGTGGATGAATGACGAATCTCGGCAAATCTGAATTGTGATCAGTCTCGACAGGGTGAGCCACGCATAGAGCAGCCGACTGTGGAAGAAATTAGAGTAATTGCTGGAGGAAACCTCGACAAAAATACTTCAAATCAGAATCGACCAGTAGAAGGACCGAGGAAGAAGAAAGCAAATAATGAAATTACTTTCACCGATGAAGATATGGAAGAAATAAATACCAAGGGTAGAAAATGCACGAGCTGATCTTCTTTCTAAGCTAGCAACCCGTGGAGCAGCCAACCAAAAAAGAAGCTCATATATGGGAATTCTGGAGAAACCGAGTATCGAGAAGGCCCTAGTACGGAACTTTGCAAGCTCATATATGGGATCTCCTTTGCAACCTAATCCAGAGCCGATATGGATAGATCCTATCCTTCATTACTTGCAGGATGGAACTTTGCCTGTGGATCAAGATGAGGCAAAAAGGTTGAGATGCCTCGCTCCACAATACATCGTATATGAAGAAAAGTTGTATAAGAGGTTTTTCACCCTACCTCTGCTCAGATGCCTTCATCCTTCGGAAGCCAACTATGCCCTATAAGAAGTTCACGAAGGAATCTATGGTAATCACCTAGGGGGCAAGAACCTGGAACTCCGATCCCAAGGATCTGAAACTCCGATCCCAAGGACTTGGAACACCGACAATCTTCGAAGATATTATCCTTAGCATATAATTTCTATCTTGAATTTTTATTCGATAATGAATCATAACTTCTCGGAGGTTTTATTTTTGCCAACATGCGCTCCTCGCCACGGTCGAGGAGTGGAACGCGTCTCCATCGAATTTCGTCAATGCATGCTCTTCGATCACAGTCGAGGAGCGAAACGCATCTCCATCGGATATCGCCAACGTGCGCTCCTCGGCCATGACTGAGGAGCGAAACGCGTCT
This sequence comes from Cocos nucifera, assembly GCA_006176705.1. Lineage (NCBI taxonomy): Eukaryota > Viridiplantae > Streptophyta > Magnoliopsida > Arecales > Arecaceae > Cocos > Cocos nucifera. The sequence continues at coordinate 3,803,346 of QRFJ01000041.1, read as the reverse complement.
TCATCAGATTTTGCCAACGCATGCTCCTCGACACGGTCGAGAAGTAGAACGCGTCTCCACCAGATTTCGCCAATGTGTGCTCCTCGACCACGATCGAGGAGCGGAACGCATCTCTGCCAGATTTCATCAAGGAGTGCAATTTCACCAACGCACGCTCCTCGACCACGGTCGAGGAGCGGAATGCGTCTCCGCTAGATTTTGCCAATGCGTGCTCCTCGACCACGATCAAGGAGTGGAATGCATCTCCACCAAATTTTGCCAACGTATGCTCCTCGACCACGGTCGAGGATCGGAACACGTCTCTATCAAATTTTGCCAAACACGTGCTTCTCGACCATGATCGAAGATCGAAATGCATCTCCATCAAATTTCGCCAAACGTGCGCTTCTCGCCGAGGATCAAAACACGTCTCCATCAAATTTTGCCAAATCTCCATCAAATTTTGCCAATGCGCGCTCCTCGACCACGGCCGACGAGCAAAATGCGTCCACCAAATTTTGCCAACACGTCTCTCGACCACGGCGAGGATCGGAACGCGTCTCATCAAATTTGCCAAACATGCGCTCCTTGGCCATGACCGAGGATTAGAATGCATCTCCAAATTTTGCCAAACGTGCGCTCAGCACGGTCAAGGATTGGAACGCGTCTCCATCAAATTTTGCCAAACGTACGCTCCACCACGATCGAGGATCGAAATGTATCTCCAAATTTTGCCAAACGCACGCTCCTTGGCCACGGCTGAGGATCGGAACGCATCTTTATCAAATTTTGCCAAACGCGCGCTCCTCGACCACGACAAGGATCGGATGCATTCCAAATTTTGCTAAATGCATGCTCCTCGACCACGTCCTCAATATTTTCAAACCACACTCCTCGACCACGACCGAGAATCAGAATGCGTCTCCATCAAATCTCGCCAAACGCACGCTCCTCGGCCATGGCCGAGGATCGAAATGCATCTCCAAATCTTGCCAAATGTGCGCTCCTCGACCACGGCTGAGGATCGGAATGCCTCTCCAAAACTCGCCAAACGTGCGCTCCTCGACCATGACCCAGGATCGAAATGCGTCTCTATCAAATCTCGTCAAATGCACGTTCCTCGGCCATGATCGAGGATCGGAATGCATCTCCAAAATTCACCAAATGCGCGCTCCTCGACCACGATCGAGGATCGAAACGCATCTTCAAAATTTGCCAAATGCGCTCTCCTCGGCCACGACCGAGGATCGGAATGCGTCTCCATCGAATTTCGTCAACGTGTGTTCCTCGACCACGATCGAGGATCGAAATGCATCTCCATCAGATTTTGCCAATGCGCGCTCTTCAGCCATGGCCGACGAGCGGAATGTGTCTCCATCGGAGTGCGCCAATGCACATTCCTTGGCCATGGCCGAGGAATGGAACAAATAAAGTTCGTGGATACATTCCTCAGCTATGGCCGAGGATTGCAACGCTCTAGCATAAATCTCCCATCACCTCTCAGTCACACCATCTAAGGTCTATGCTGACAAAGAACATACGAACTCAACGACAAAAGGAAAAGAAGCTTTGTATTAATGTTCGATGCTTACAAGTGATGGTCAGCCCATACAAAAATGCCCCGATAAAGATCAGGGGCAAACAAAAAAGGCTGACATAAAAAGAAGAAAGAAAAAGGAAGATTGGACATGCCCAATTGAAATGATACATTAAGCTCCATCCGGAGCTCCAGATTTGCCGACCACCGCTTGGTTGGGAAGGTCGATAACAGTTGGGAGTGGTACCAATGCTGCATCCCCAGTAACCAGGTCGTCGCACACTGGGCTGAAGATATCCTCCATCTGAATCTTCTGACCCTCAGCTCCCTCGGCCTCCTCATCATCCGACTCCAAGAGGTCCAAGTTCAGATCGGGGAAGATCCTTTGGATCTTCTCTTTCAGATCCATGCCCCCTTGCAGGTAAGAGAGAGATGCAAAATCTGCCTTGATGCTGTGAAATTCCTTTGAGGCATGGAAGGCCTGGACCGCCTCTACCCTAACGGCCTCTGCTCGTGCCTTCACGGCCTCCCTCTCTCCCAGCACCCGAGCTTCAGCCTTGGTCAGCTCGGACTCCAGCAGCTTCACCCTCTCCCTGAGGGACCTGGTCTCATCCTCGACCTTTAGTCGAGATAACTAAGCATCATCCGCCCATCGGATGGCATGGGCGGCTTTCTCCTCGGCTTCCTTAGATAGGCGCCGAATCTCTCTAATAACCTCGGCAAAATGGTCCACATGATGAACGAGTTGAAAAAAAAATAGAGAGAGAGAAAGGAAGAAGAAGGAAAAGAGAGAGCTGAGTCGAGGAGCAAGCGCAAGAACTAAAATGAAGGTCGGTAAAAAGCCAATACGTATCCGAAGAAGAGAATCGTAAGAGTCTTGGATGCGGAAGGCACCCCTGGCCTCCTCGAAGGCATGGACGTCGGCTGGTAAAATAACCGACTTCAATAAAGAACGGGCAACACGGTAGTCGCCGATGCCCTTTCTTTTATCCTCGGTATCCGAGGAAACTTCTATCGAAAAGACACTCCTCGAAACATCAGGTCTGCGGCCGGACATCCGAATGAAGATCTTCGGCCCGCCCAAGCTTCTTTTGGAAGAGGATGCAGAAGGTCGGTGGACGGTCTCTCCTGGAGCTGCGGATCGAAGCGGCATCATATCCTTCACCGATGCCTTTTCTTTTCTCGGAGAGTTAACCCCCCTTGAGGAACCTCCTACCGCGGGCTACGCAAGGACAGTCTCCATCCGAGCATGTTTGGGAGCTACGGCCGTGCTGGTCTTCCTCTTCTTCATCATCCGACGAAGAACTTCGAGGTCGAACGGGTTCATCGCTGAACAGGAGCACAAAATTCGGTCAATGATGGTGACAAGAAGAGAAAAGGCGATCCAAACAAAATCGCATAAGAATACTTACTCCTCGAGTCTTTTGAAATTAGTCCAACTTTAAACAATTTCTCCTCGATAAGGAATCTGGACAGCGAAAGAGGAGCAAGACTAAAGATTTGACTCAAGACCTCCTCCTTGGCTTCGGATAGTGATGGAGGTCTGATAGCCAACCTATGAGGCCACCCCCATGATGTGCTAATGCCCCATGGTTGTTCGACCAACATAAAAAAGAAGCATTCCTTCCAGTTATGCATTAAGGAAGGAGTGCCTCAAAAAAGGCGGTATCTTCTCCGAGGAGAAGCATACCACCACCCGACCTCCATCGGATGCTTCTTTAAAGTGAAGCAGGCACGGAGAAGATGGAAGATAGGCTAGATCCCGAGGAGGAGGCAGTGGGTGAAGAAGCCTAAAATTGATCGCCAGGAGTTCAGCGTCAAACAATAAAAGCTAATTCTATACAGGTTTAAAAGCTCGACAATGAAAAAAATGAAAAGACAACCTAAGGCCGACCTTTAGCAATTCCTCGTAGATACCGACTCGTCCGGGCCGAGGAAGAGCTATACGTTTTTCTGGACCGGCAGCCTCTAACCTGAAATCACTAGGGACATGATACCTCATCCTGATGACTTTCAGATCCTTCAAGGTGAGGACGGAATCTATTCTAAAATGGCCATAGTTTGGAACTATGTTCCTCGAATTTGCCCAGAGAACCGACCATCTCGAAATCGCGGTCCTCACCAGAAGGGTTATCTGAGCTCTAAGAAGATCGGAACAAACTAGATTGACTCATGAGTATGAAAAAGACTGACCTAAAGGACGAAGAAGCCGAACAAAGGAAGTTAGGGCGGGATCGACAATAGCTCGGCTGAGTCCGAGCTATTCTTCACGCAAAGTACCGGAGTCCACCCTTTAAGCAACAGTAGCAGTCAAAAGAGTAAAACAGACCCTATTTATAAGAGGCATGGACGGCTCTGATCTACTATCCTTTCATCCACCCCTATTAGATATTCGTCAGGTGTCGAATACTCATTGGACGGGATGGGTAAAACTGAAGCAAAGCAACGGACGGTTAGATTTCGTGGCCGATGGGTTTCCTCCAATCTTGTCATATTACCAACCTCTGACACAGCAAAGTGGGTACTATTTAAAGATCGGCCTCGGCTCCGACAGCATACTTACGTCGGTCGCTTAAAGGTAGATCGACCTCGTAAATGGGGGGCAAACTGTTGTGGAGCGGAGCTGGTATGACCTCGGCCAATTTAGGATCAGCCGCCAACCTATCCCATTGGATCATCTGAGTGGAGCCACGCAATATTTTGATCACGGTTAATTGTAGGTTGTCTTAGACCGACCTATAATTCTAGCCAACCTACTGAAGATCGCAGCCTGGCGAAATGAGGTAAACCTTCATACCCCATCCTCGTCGAATTAAGGTCGGCCGTCGAGCTACGTGAAGAGGCTTATAGCTCGTCAACGATTGACCTGCAACCGTCTCTGTCGAAGCTACGTCCTCTACGAATCAAAAAACTCAGATAAAAGAAGATTCTTTTATGATCCCGTCGCCCAAAAAAGAAAGAAATCTTCCGAATCAATTCAGGACGATAAACTCGAAAAATCGTTAGAGTCCAAAATGGATACGGCTCTAACTCCTCCCCTATAAATAAAGGAGATCTGGGACCCTCCAGGTACGTCATTCATTTCGACGTTTTCTTTCCTCATTGTTCTTCAATCTCCTAACTTGAGCATTAGAGGATTTTCACCAGAGAACACTCCGATGAGGACTTTATTGCAGGTGAACGGATGAAGCTCCAGCAAAACTCATCCTCGGCCTCATATTTCTTGGTGGCCGAGCTACTCCATCTTCGTCGGCCGACCCCAAGCCGAAAGATCTAGGAGCAATAATTTGAAACACGTACCAAGTCATTCCAGAAATTGTTGTCAAATAAATACAACTTATAGAATAACCATTTTCTTAATAGGAATAACTGTTCCTATGTATTCCATTTTTCCTTGTTCCTAGGCCATAGAGAGCGTAAAGCAACATTGGAACCTCTACCTGCTACCACACGCTTCTCTTTCTCCTCTCCAATCCCACTGATCCCAAGCATTCCTCCTTTGTCCAAGCTTCACCTACCGCCCGCTATATTTCATTCTTTGAATTTGATTAAATAAGTTAATCTAATAATTTGTAAAATTAAAAATAACAAGAAAGAAATCTTGCCATCTTAAATTCCCTTGGACGTCTAAATCCAGTCTGGGATATAGTTTTGAGGGGGCGCAAGCTAGCCGCCTCTTGAACATCTCAGCAATTTGCAACCATTGCAAGCAGGATGCCTCTAGTACTATTGTAACAATATATTGTTCTAATATCGTAATATTTGTTGCTTAAAACTTTGTGTTCACACTTGATGACACAGCTCAGCCCACCAATATACACTACACCACAAACTCATCATCGCAGGCGAGCTCAATTCTGGTGCCCATTATAAGCAGGACAAAGGCATGCAGGCCCGGTATCGTCGGATTGAAGGTTGGTAAGTGACGTTAGCATCCGTTGGATTAGAGACATTTTGCTCAAGTTGCCTGTGGTGGTTAGGTAGGCTAAGGTAGGGTATCGATTGATTCACAAAACACTGGCTTGCCGTTGGCATGGGGCGAATGACGGTCGACTAGTCCTCCATGATAATTGGGGATTGGTGCGGTACATGAGGATCATATCGGTGTAACACCAAGCCTACTGATTGTCATATAACCAATCATCAAATTCCCATGGGAGATTGGTTATATCATGGACCGAGAGTTGAGGGGTGAAGATCGTTCGTATGATATCTTACATGTATCGCCCCAATTCTGGGATACATATTTTGCACCACGGAGAGCTGTATGGTCTTCTTATACATCCGTCGCATCGTCCATCTCGGAGGTTAGTGATAACCGTCCGTGTTCGTGATTCATACGGTGCAAAACATGCGCTGCAGAAGGTTCGAAGTCGTGACCAATAAGCGTCATGGTTCGAGCCAAACCGCATAGGCACGGGGTGCGAGGAGTCAGTTGCTTGGACCTTAAAGCGTGACACCTAGTTTGCCCCCATGCTGATGTGCACCCACCCACCCAGCACCTTCCGAGTGCTCGGCGGACCGTTACAGGAAAAAGGCGGCCTGGCAGCTCATCCTCGCGTGAGTGAAGTCCACCTCGGCAAGCAACAAAATGGAGGAGAAAAAGGCGCGGAATTTAATGGCTGTCCGCATTGCCTTATCCTTCCTCTCCCAGCATGCTAACCAAAGTATGTTTCCACCCAGATTAATCGGGATTTCTTGGCTCTAAATGCGTTATGCTCCACTTTGAAGAGGTGGTCCTCTCCGTTTTCAGGTGAGATCAGTTTCTTGTACCTTTTCTATATATATATATATATATATAAGTTTTGAATTGGTGGGCTAGATGACCCCTCATTCGTTTGACTGCTTTATTACGTGTCATCATGGCCAATCAACTTGTTGGTTGTAATGGAACTATTCTAGCGACTAGGTTTTTTCCTTAACTAATTCAAACTAATTCAAAGGAGGCTATTCCAATCATTGAACGTGGCTTGGCATATTTAGAATGCAACAATGTTGGTGTAATGGAACTCGCGTAGGAGGCGCATTAGTGGTGAGCACTTTTCTGTATGATCGGTCTCTTTTGATCCGATCGATAAAGAGGGTGGATCAGAATGTCGCCATGCTAACGATATATATGTGAAATTCATCCACCTCCAAAGCCACGTCATCTTGCTGACATGTGGGGACTCATGAGTTTCAAGTTTATATACGTTTTGAGGTCTTGCATGAGGTTTGCATCCGAGCTACGAGCTCTTATTATACCGCAACATCATATAAATATTAATTTTTTTAAATTTATGACATCCTAAACAAGTTAAGAAAATTTAAATTATTTCTCGTACAGCAAAGAAAGTAGAAAGCTTGTTGATTGAGGCATGCTCATTTTTAGAGAAAGATTTACTTCCGCAAGAAATACAGGTTACTTGGTGGTTTTGTTCCATGATAGAACAATCCTCCCAAAAATTGTGCACCTAAGAGGCGGGGCAATATTGCAGTTGTCACCTAATGCTCGGATAAAAGATAGCTTAAGAGAGTTTAGTGAAGAGGAGGTTCAAAGCTTCAATGAAAATTCATAGAGACATCCACATTTGTGGTGCGAAGCTCCCACGATCATTTCTTGATTTAGACCGCATAAATAAAAATTAGTTGGTCCTTAATGCAACAAACTGCGAGCTGATTGATCCAATCAAATCATCCCACAAATTTGGTAATACTATATGAGTAAAAAGAAAAGCCATGTAATAAAAAATCAGGTCAAATGTCATTACCTAAATGCATTTAAAACTATAATAGTTAGGATGAGCTAAACAAGCTACATGATGATCAGGACATGGAAGAGCATATGCCCCCGCATGCCATGGCATGTTGTTCTCCTAATGACATACGACTAATCTCACCAAACCATGCCATATCGTCCGAAAAAAAAAAAAAAAAAATCCTCCAGAAAATTGGCATATGTCTCGGATCTCGGACAAGAAGCATTCGATCGCTCTTTACTTTAACGTACGGCCTAGGAAAAAGACCGGGGACGTGTCCGTTTTTCTCTTCAATTCTGCGTGACACCGATCGCATTCCTCTGCCTCTCCGACGTGGTGATGCCACCACCCAAAAAGCCCGACCTTCTAGTCTTTCTTTACTTGATCCCCTTCGATGGTTAGCCTTTTAGGGGGGCAAATGTATCTATTCTTGACCCCTTTAACAATGCGTGAGGGAGTCTATCAGAGGCCACTAAGAGTAGAAAGCAGCATACTCTTGATCAATGAGAGGCTTAAGCAAAAGCATGCATGTAGATGTTAAGTGTTGGTTTTGTTTTTCTCTGTCTAGTTTGCAAAAGCAAGGAGCAATGAAGCTGAATGGTCTCTAGCCTGCATATTCTGCTGATAGGTGGCAGTTTTCATTTGTAATCTCTCTCTCTCTCTCTCTCTCTCTCTCTCTCTCTCCTTCCTCCTGTCATGGCTTTGGAGAAGAGATCAACAGGGCTCAGCAAGTCATGTGCTCTCATTATAGGTAACATCTTTGATCATGCCTGTTGGTGGTGTTTTTGGTTGCTAGACTTATGACTGCTTGCCGAAGAGATTTGCAGTGGTGGCTGGTGTGGAGAGATTTGCGTACAAGGGATTGGCTTCCAACTTGGTGACTTACCTTACTGATGTGGTGAAGATGAGCACATCTTCAGCTGCAAAAAGTATTAGCACTTGGGTTGGACTCACATCGATGCTTCCCCTTGTAAGCGCGATCCTCGCCGATTCTTACTGGGATCGTTACTCGACCATCATGGCATCTTCCCTGCTCTATGTCATGGTAAGTTTCTCCGTGGACCACTGCACCGAACTATTTAATTATGTGTTGAGGGGTGGAGTAGTTATGACAAAGTAACCTGTTTGTTGATTTAGTTCTATAATTTTATAATTGTGTATGTGTATATGTAGCAATGGTTTAGGCTGTGGCTCTGGCAACCATAGCCTTCATTGTGTCGATATTAAGTTTTGGATGGTAAGCCATCGTGTCTTCAAGAAGGAAAACGATATGGAGGTCCTTGGTCTTCTCCCCATTCTTTTTCTGCTGACTACGATGATCCAGCATGGAAGATTCCAACCAAATTTGAAGTATGTGCATGATAGGATACGGGTAGCTTACCTTCCATCTCTAAGTGTTGATTGTGCTCTAAATCAACTATGTCAACTGTTAGGAAATTTGATTGTTCCAACTACTGTCGATGGTTGTTCTCTAATCAGTTGAAAGCAAACTGTTTAGTTCTATCTATTATGATAATCCACGCATCCCTGCCCCATAAAACTCAATAAATTTCAGATATTATTTCTTATAGAAGTTTTCATTTTAATGTTCACATGACACACAAAGTTAGAGCTAGGTAGGAAACAGGGTCCTATATGATGTTTTCAGACTTTCCGTCTGCGTGACAATTTTGAGAAATTTAGTCAGTTACCAGACAACAGTAGCACATTTTAACCTTCTTGTCACCATTTATAAGCTACCATTCCAGGAAGCATCAACATTCATCGCAGCAAGAACAATCACTAGTCATTTTAATGAGAAGCATTCAAAAAGAGTAACTTAGAGCCAGTGTTCGCCAGAATTTTATTTGTGTCGGTATGTTCGATATTGTATCGGTATGCCTCCCATACCATATACTAATTTGGTACCGGTATAATGGATATGCACTTGTACTGCAAATCTTGTTCGGAGCTTTCTTGGAGTTGTTGGATCATTCCTGTTCTTTATATAACCATATGTTTTTGTAAATTCATATCCTTATCCTTCTTGGCAGGGCTTGGTGGGATTGACCTTATGGGCATTACTATACGCATGGATGCCAGCCTCATCCTTGTTTATTCCGCTCTACTTGATTTCGATAGGACAAGGTGGATACAACCCATCATTGCAAGCATTTGGTGCAGATCAACTGGAAATCGAGGAAAATTTGCCTTGCAGCAAGGAAGATAAAACGAACAAAAAGAGCCTGTTCTTCCAATGGTGGTACTTCGGCATTTGTGGTGGAAGCCTCTTGGGGAATTCTATCATGTCCTACATTCAAGACACCTTAGGTTGGGTTCTGGGGTTCGCCATCCCCACCGGTGCCATGGCAATCTCGGTGGCATGCTTCTTATGTGGTGCTCGTTTCTATGTGCACAAGCAACTCCAACTCGATAATAGGCCTAAAGATAACAGCATCGTTCAAGCTCTAAAGGCTGCTGCAAAAAAAATCATGAACCGGAGACTCCGCCTACCATCAAGAGATGATGACGTCGCAGAACTCGAGTAAGTAATTTGAACTGGAAAAATATATAGCTAGATATTACTAATCTGGTTTTTTTTTTTTTTTTTTTTTGTGAGTGCAGGTTGCAAGAGAAACCACTCAGAGATGATGACTTCAGTTGTTCAAAGGCTTTGGATGCGGACTTTGCCACTGTGGATGAACCACCTAGTGTCACCAAAACAATTCTGAGGCTCTTGCCCATTTGGACAATGCTGCTTATGTTTGCGGTCATCTTCCAACAGCCAGCAACTTTCTTCACAGCACAAGGGATGATGATGAAGCACAGCATTGGGAAATTTGTGATCCCTCCAGCAATGCTTCAGAGTTCCATCACCATCTCAATAATACTGCTAATGCCTCTTTATGATAAACTCATAATCCCACTTCTGCGCGTATTTACTCGCGATGAGAGCGGGATAACCGTGCTTCAAAGGATCGGGATAGGCATGTGTCTTTCCATTGTTGGTGTGGTTGTAGCAGCACTCGTTGAATCCAAGAGACTGGGGATTATGAAGGAAGGACCGGTCGAATCCCAATCATTAAACACTCAGCTGAGCATCTTTTGGTTGCTACCTCAGTATATTCTCCTTGGAATCTCTGATGTTTTCGCGGTCGTTGGAATGCAAGAGTTCTTCTACATGCAAGTTCCTGCTACGATGAGAACTATTGGCATAGCGCTTTACCTCAGTGTTTTTGGTGTGGGCAGCTTCCTTGGTGCTCTGCTGATCTCGGTGGTGGAGCTGACGACTGCTGCAAATGGGAAAAATCATGGCTGGTTATCTGATGATATAAGGGAATCTCGGCTTGACAACTACTACTGGTTTCTGGCTGTGTTAAGCTCCATTAGCTTTCTTATTTTTGTAATCTTATCTAGATGCTACCAAGATTCCAATGCTTCTGCAAAATGATTCGTTAGTAAGTATTTTATTTGAAGTGTCGAACAAATTTGTACAGTTCCTTGAAACAATGTGGAGAAAGAGTTTTTTGCTGTATGCTTGATTAATCTTCTTGTATCTCTCGATAATTTTATTGTCGAAGGAGGATTAGAATAATTTCATACTGCTTATATTCAGTCTTCTCAAACTATTGCATACTTTCAGGCCAAAAAATATTTTTGTTGGAAAGTAGAAGATCGTGGTGACGAGAATGACTCCAAAGAGTCCGACCAAAAAAGAAGAACAGAGGTGGGGAGCAGAGGATCGTGGTACTCTCTTTTTTCTTTCTTTCTTTCTTCTTCTTCTTCTTCTTTTCTTTTCTTTTCTTTTCTTTTTTTTTTTGTTAAGTGGGGCTGAGGATCGTGGCGCTTTGATCCTGACTTGTTTATTCCAACATAATAATTTAACTAAATTTGAGGTATAGGGGGCAGATGGCTGTGTTTCTATTTGCTTCCATTTTCTAGCCGTCGAGCAATAATTTTAAAAAACAAAAGAACCTTTTGTACCACAGTGACCCGTGATGAACAAGTTTCATGCTTATGGGATTTAGACCGGTCCACTCCAAAATTATAACTAGATATATAAATATAAGTCTAGCTTAATTTATAATTATTGGCCTAATTCATGAATCTTATTAGACTTTCGCTCAATCATCCGCTTATTCATCGTGTCAATCTTGTGCGTAATTGATTTCTACCGATTGGATTTTGGATTGGGCTCCCTAAGACCACTGGCTTGTTCTTAATTGGATGAGTTGCATTTAATAGGTTTGATTTCTGACCATTTTTTTTTTCAAAATAATTTATTTTTTTAATTTTCCTCTTGCCGCAGAAAGATGCTCTCCTCAAAAAATATCAAATTTTATATAAACGTTCTGAAGTTTATTTAAAAATAAACAGAGTTTAAGCTCCAGTCTCAACTATGATCAGCTCTCTTCTTGCTTGGCTTCCTATAGCCTTTTTTGTGTTTAGTGTTAACTGAAGGAGCCTTTTCTGTGTTTAGTGATAACTGATGGAGTCTCCAGGATTCCGACTATATTTTTTGCTCAAAAGAAAAGATTTTTTTTTTTATGATATTTATTATTGGATTGAGCAATATCCACTTCAAGATCTATGCAAATAGATAAAAGAAAAATATTGGAATGCTTTAAAAGCCATGTAAGGTGCGATTCAATGGTTGAATCTACTAATCTTTCCCCAGAGTTCGGGTTAACAGGCGTATACATTTCAAGTACAGATTTTTCAAGGAGAAAAAAAAAAGAGAAAAATCATATCTATTTTTTTCAGAGTATCTAATTTTTCAGGATTGATTTCGAACTGCATAAAATAAATATCTTTAAATTTAGAAATCATTTCCGTCACTCTAAAACTCAACGTTGGTGTTCAAAATGTCTGCATTAACTTTCTCAAGTCTCTCTTTGAGTGATGCATATTTTCCTTTGAGAAGTCTAACATAAATAAATGATTCACCAAAAATTAAAACTACAAGAAAAATTAGTGATCCCGTTTAGAATTAAGCATAAGGATTATTTTGAATTGCTTGAAGAAATCAAAAGCAAAAATTTGTTAATTTTTGATTCTTGTAGTTTGAAGAAGGATGGAAACAAGATTACAAATATACACATCACTGCATGCAAGAAAACTTTAATCAGATAAGAGGATTATTGCTTCTTGGTAACTTGGAATTCAGGTCTCCCTGCATGGTACAAAGGAATGTTGGAAACAATTGAACCTTTTAGCCGCCTGTAGCTTCCGCAAATAATGGTTTTCCCTCTAGATCTAATACGACGCTTTTAAAAGAAACTGCCAGATCCAAATAATTGAGGTGCAACAAAGGAACCCGGTGTTCGTCCTAGTCACATAAGCACGTAACCATTCATCGCCTGGCAACGTCACCCAACTTATTCCAAAAGCATCGCTGAGTCGGAAATCAAATTGGTAACAGTGACGCACGGCGTAGCCTTTTTATTGCAAAACTTTTGCTTGGAAGGCCTAGGATTAACATCAACATAAGCATCATTTTATCTAAAGCTATCAATTTGCAAAACTTAATGGTGGCTCAAATCCTGTGGAAGTACATTATTGATCAAAAGAAAACGAAAGAAATTAAGTTTATCCGGGTTAACCGCGTTTTGGCAAACATCCACATACTGGAGAGTTTATCTCGAGCAGAAATTGCATGCGAGAATAACCTTAGCAGTAGCTTCACAAGACGACCGTATATATTAAAGAACTCATTCTTCTAACCACCTACTAACACGTATTATGATAGACTTAGCGTAGCATGAGGATTCATGAAGCTATACAGATTCTATGAAGCAAGCGAGATTGTTCATAACATAGATGATGATAGATGCTCACAGCCTCACATGCTTGCAGATTTTACAGCATCGTAGCCCACTAAATCGTATGCCATTTTTGAGTTAGCATTTCGCAAGTACTTGTCAAACAGCCATCGAGAGATATTCAGAGCATCGCCAGAAGCTTTCACTGAGAACAACTTTCTACTACTTTGCCATTTATTGGTTAGACTAATCCACTCCCTCCTCCAATCCTCTAATGGGAAACTCTCCCCTTTCACCATGCTAGCTAACAAGTATTTGAAGTATATTGCTGCCCGTGGTCCATAATAAGTCCTGCAGTAGACCACTCCAGTATTTGTTTCCTGCAACAAACACACTGTTAACAGTAACACAATGGATGAACTAAACAAATTTGTTGCATCGAAGAGTAAAAATTTATCATGTACCATAGTCACGAAGCAAACTAGCTTCAATCTCTGTGCTGTCAAACCACATAGTTATTTGAGTTCTTGCATTCCATTCAAACTGCACCCCACGGACACAATGGTTTCAACATCCATAATGTTTAAGCTTTTACAGAAATTAATTTATACAGAGGTACCAAGAATACTACCTGCTTCTCTTGCTCTGAATCTTTAGCAAGGCGCTTGGCACTTTCTAAACATGGACCAAGCAGAAATCCATCATGGGAGGCCAAAAGGATGTCCAAGTCCTTGACAAGATCAAGAAAATGCTGACTGTAGAAAGTGACTTGCTTGATATCATTATGTTGATAGCCATCTATGACTTTTAAGAAAACCTGGTTTGCATATTTTGCTAATGCCTGCCGTGTGAGATCCACAAGATCATACCTATGGATGACAATAAGTTAGCATGCATTACATTCACTATCCAAGCCAAGCATTCTGTACTCCTTGAACACATCAGTCATCTGATCCCACAACCAATTTGGTTCAGTTCTTAAGTTTCAATTACCCTCAAAATATTCTCTCTCTAGTAAAAGATGAAGTGTACACTCACCTGAAAGTCTGGCTATTTGATACTTCATCACCATTGTCTAGGAAAAGTTTTAATGCATATATGACATCAATAGTCGAATACCATAGATGTGGCTGGTCATAAGAATCGGATACTTCCTTCATATGTCCTTCTGATAATCGTCTATCGATATACTGATGCTTTGCAGCTTTAGATACTTCTGGTATAATAATGATGGATGGATCAACATCTGGAAATGCTACAATTACATCTCGATTTTTGTCCTGTAATGAAATCTTAAAGGATTACATGAAGCAGCAGAAATTTTCAGACAACAAAATATAGGTTTCACTCAAATGGAAATGGAACTGGGTGAAAACAAATGCATCCAGACAACTCAATGATGGCCTTGGTAACTCATTTCTATACCATGATATTGGAGTTAAGTGTGTGTTACCATATTCTCTTAGACATAACAATCAAACAATTGCATGTACGAAGAAAGTCAATTTAAATGTCAGATAATAGAGCACATAATGGAAAGACGACAAGTATTATTAAGACGAAGTACACTGCTGGAGGGAAAAAGAACAAAAACTGTGATGAGTGAAGACCAGTGAAGAATTGGGATACGTTAATAGATAAAAGACAACGGAACCAACATAATAATATCTTAATCCCGGAAAGCAAAGAGACTAGATATCTAGGTTCCAAGGGTAAAGGATTGTCTAAAATGACACTATTAGTTTCTTTCTGATGAGGTCCAGAAAATAAACTTTGACCACAAATAGGTGTTCTATGTCGCATACAGCACAATATATTAGGAAAATCGAGCGGTAGTACAGCATCCTGGTTGTCAGGAAATTTTTTTTAAAAATAATCTTTCAAAATTATGTTCCTAAACTATTATTACTTTTATAATCAATTATTCTTTACATCTAAGATAAACTACATTGTCTTACAAAGGGGGGAAAGTAATTTTCAAGATATTGGTCAAAGAGGCAAAGATTATGATAAACCTTCATCAGGATTGCTAATTTGTATCTGCTAATGAAGTTAAATAATTGATCCTTTTTTTTTTTTAATTCAAGTCTTGCAATCATCTCGAAGAAATTATTGAACACAGGTCATAATGTCATCATGATTGCTAATTTATATCTACAACTAAATTTCAGTTGTTGAAGTTAGTTTTAATTTTAGTATTTTACTAATGAAAATGTGATAGCAAAAACATGCCATTAAGGTTCAGTAATCGATGGACTAGTTAATGAGGCCAAGTCATTGAGAGAAGGACCTAGGGTTCTCCATGAAGAGCTTGTGGGTCTTGATGGTTGAGGATAACTAGCTCATAGGTTGATATGTTAATCTTGCTTAGAATTGGGATCCATGATCCATCTATTGTTTCAGTTTTTCCCCCCACATGACTAGCTTAGCTGTCAAAGCAAATCCTCCATCTTTATCATCTAGACCTCAATACTGCATTAGGGGCAGTTATAACACCTCATTGGCTACAGGAAATTGCTTACTCTTACAGTCACACATCAATCAATTGATAAAGGTAGGACAAAACTGTGGAAACTAGACTGCATATGGATCATGCATCGTCAACTTAAGTACCACACAGCAAAATAATAATGAAAATGCTTGTGATCTTCTTGAATTTGTTTCTTTCATTGACTTTTAGCATCAAGATAGCAGCAGTGACGTCCAGAATAGAAACCTTATATACATTCTCGAAATATTAAAATGTCAATCCTCCCAACTCTACATGCTTGTGTATACTGCATGTGAAAGATGTACCAAAAGATTGATATTATGAGTTTATTAAAACATTATTGTGACCACAAATTATAGCTTACAAAGCACCGGAATTAATATACAGAGGCATACAATGAACTATTATTAATTAAAATGAGCCATTTGTATTGTAAAAAGAAGTTGAACATACGTTAACACCATCAGTGCAGTTATAGATTGTATGATATAGCATTTTCCATGCAAGTTGCAGTCCTGAAATAGGCTTTCCATATCTCCGTGTTGGGTATAGATCAATCCACATCTGAAAGAAAAAAAGAATATCCAGAAGCCAGAAGTCAAAGTACCATTGAAGAGCATGACCACAAGTGGTGGATAATCAGAGAAATAATTCTGGAATCAATATGTACAAGCCATTTAAACAAATCTTCTTGCATGTATACGCTGCGTGCACCTTGCTATTTTCCTAAACTACAAGAAACAACAAACAAAAACCTCATCATGGGGGAAATGTAGGTGCTAACTGCAACGCGCCACATAAGAAGACCCACGATCCAATTAACTGGAAACTTAAAGAATTCTATAGCATGTTCAGACTTCCATAATTGGGGATAGAAAATTAAAGAAACTATAGTGACCAGATTACCAGAATTTAATTGTCTGATACTTTGTGATCTTCTCATATTTATGCTCATTCCTTCTAAAAATTCAAGCTTTGAGATTTGCCTAATCTATCAACAAATGAAAATGCAAGCCACCTTTTACCTACCTGTCCTGTGTCAAGTTAAATGCAAATCTTAAAGCATTTGGTGTTCTTCATTTTCACAATTAATATTGAGAAATCCTGTTCTAGAGGAAGATTAATTTGCACCTTCACAAGCAGCTTCTAGTGACATAATTTATCATATATTGGTTTACCGAAACAAAGTCTTAGGTAATATGACACTCAGCTAAGTTAATCTTTTTTTCCCTTCTCTCTTGACTGCAACAAAAAAAATCTCCTAACATAACCAGGAAAAATATCACACATTAAGTAAAAATCATAACATAACATTGTGCTTCATCATGAATGTAAATGCAATCATGCTTTGCTACAGTATCAAATCAAATGCTGGCTGGAAGAATTTAAACAGTAATATAACTACAGAACCTCCATGAGATAGTATCATGGAAAAATAAGAAAAAGATATCAGGCAGGAATGTTGATATTTGTTTATGCTTGTAGCGCTTTAAGACAAACTGCTTCACCTTACTAGATGAAGGTTTAATTTGCACAAGCAACACCTATCATTTCATGTTAAATTAATGAATCAACATATGGTTGTATCAAATTTTGAAAACACATACTAGCAACTCTTGACCCTTGAAGAACATTTGCATTCCATTGGAAAGAAACTTGCCATGAAATTTAAAAGCAAGGCCTCTCACAACTTATTGGTGGTGATTAAAATGAGAAGCGTGTACAATGTACCCAGAGCTACATGAATGCTGAGGAACTGAGAAGTGGAACAACTAATAAATTGGTAATGCTGTTTAAGCTAATGCAAATAGGGGAGAAATCCTCAAGTTTTCCTAGACTGTGAAAGAATCAAGACAGAAGGTAGATCTCAGCTTATAGCAGGGAAATAGATTCATTTTGAGGCAATAAAAAAAAGCCATAAGGAAAAAAATTCGCACAATTCAATCACCAGAAGATAAGTTTATAATTACCACAGTTTGTTATCAGCAATGAATGTTAAAGCATAACCATCATACCATTGCCAAAGCTTATAAATACATCTAAGAAAGAGATGGAAAGAAGATGCACAAGTTGTTGTCAGCAAAGAATGTTAAAGCATAACCATCATACAGTTCACAAAGCATGACTAAATTTTAGTAACAGGTAAACAAAGCAACCATTAGCAGTATAAATTAAATAAAAAATCCATCTAAGAAAGAGATGGAAAGAATATGCACAGGTTGTTTTCAGCAATGAATGTTAAAGCATAACCATCATCTTTTCACAAAGCATAACAAACTAAAAAGCAGTAAAAGGATAACAGAGCAACCATTAGCACTATAAAAATATATCAAAGTAAGGGATGGAAAGAAGATGGCTAATGAAGTAAATATTAAAAAAAAGTAAAGGAATTAAAGAGAGTCATATAGAATGGTAAGCATCAGACAGCTACCAGCAAAACATGAACTACATAGAGTGTTCATTCACAAGCAGGCAAGAAGCCTTACGTGCCAACCAATATAGAATGATAAGTATAAGGTGGCTGGCATCCAATCATCAACGACATGGGAAGTAAGAACCATAAAAACAAGAAACCTTGGGTACCTACCTTGCTAGGGCTTTGCAAAGGTGGCACCTACTGGTTACCTTGGTGAAATTGTCGACAACGACAAACATTAACCGAACAACAAGGAAATCAGAGTTTATAATTCCATTTTCTACATTTTCCTGTATTTAGACAATATTTTAGTTTATTTTTTTTTTTAAACTGAATTCCTGACTCAAGGTGACTTCAAATGTTAAAATGGAGAACCAACCAATACTGTCATATGTTAAAGTGACTTCATTGATGTTTCACTATAACCTATTGTAATTAAGTCATAAAAAGTTTTCAAGCTAAATGCAAAACTAATTTCCCAATTTTCTTATTTTTCATTATTTTCTTTTAGACTTATCTTTTATTTTATGAACTTTTACTTAAATTTATGATTTTTCATGAGTACTAACCATATTCAATGCTACATATCAGGTGCAGAGGCCTTGGGCAACACTGTTTTCCCACTTATCACTTTAAAATCTTTTAATACAATGAAACCTTGATACTGTAGATGCTCAAGTCCTCCTGAAGATGGAAAGAAGGGCACTTGTGTATTAAATAGCTAGCTTGGTTGCCTTATTGGCTTATTGTATACTCTACTCTAATTTATGGTCCTAGCCATGTATTGTAGACTTTTTGGTCATTTATGTAATGGTCAGGCCCATGCCAAACCAGAGTTTCCTATTACAAGAAAAACTTTATCATTTTAATTATAAGTAGGATTGCAGTCTTTTAGTCTACTTATTCATTTAATGAAAGTTTCACATAATCCAATCATGTCTTAGTACCAACTAATAGCAGGATATCAGTGACAAAATAGTTGATTAGACCAGTTATTTTTGCATCTATGTTTATGCTTTGCAATAACACCAAACTGTTTGCAAATACATTAAAACTGTCCTTAATCTTTTTATCAAAAATTAAAGAAATGGTACATTGAAACTGGGTGCGCTTCTTCATCTAGATATGTAATAACATTAGGAAAAATAAGCACATCATGTATCAGTTCCAGGATTAAGTTCCAGAAAGTACCTATGCTTACACTATGGTATGTGCCATATAGGCTTTCAGAAGCATGGTACAACATCTGGATACTTATCTGTATCAGGCAACATTCATCAAGTCATGAAGGTTCACTGGGACTCATATAAACAAATATTATCCCAAAAAGACTCTGTAACCTCTCTCTCTCTCTCTCTCTTTCTCAAACCCGCCATGCGAGTCTCATTTAACAATCACCAAGAGAAAGAGAGAGGGAGGAGGGGGGAAAGAGAGGGAGAGAATGTAAGAACCTCATAACCTCAATTGGAACTTGTTTCATGACAAATCAACATTAAAAGAATCACCTTAACACCATATTAAGTAAGTTTATGAAAATCATGACTTTTCTACTCAAATTTTTTGCAGTTTCTTTATCTTCATCACCGGAAACAGGATGAAGATCAAGGTACTAGGAGTAGTTATCCTTCCATATGCATTCAAGATATCAGAGGGCAAGGAGGAGGTGACAGCCAGGCAGGCTATCCTTCAGGAGACATCCTAGAGACATGGAGGATGTAAGAGAAGGTGGTTGTTAGTTGATTCAAATGGGGATGAGATGAGTATATGATGAGGGTCAGAGGTCTCGGATTCTTCCATGTCTTTGCCATCACATCAGCATGATTTTCATAGCAACATGTTCAACACATACAAGGCACATGGTTTTATCATCTTATATCTTACACAGAGGGTCAGATCAGAACCACAACATACACAACTTGTAAGGGCAGACCGTCTCAGACCCTTATGTCCAGCAGATCTAGACTCCCTATAGGCATATTACTGCACCCCTATCCACAACAGCCTCACCTGGTAGATCCTCCAATGACAATATCTAGGCACATTGCTCAGGTTTGTATAGATAATATCATGTGCAACACATGAAGTATACAAAATAATATGAAGAGTGGTAGTACTGTAGTAGTAATACAGGGATTTCCCATAGCGTTTGCATATACAAACCCATAATATGATACATGATTGGTAGTACTGGTATGTGATAGTATAGGCATATATGAAACCCACATTCTAGTTAATGAGGATATATACAAGCCTCCCCTGCATAAGAAGTGAGATAGGGATCTCAAAGCTTGATATTGCTTTTTTTAGATATGGTATTAACATTCAAGTATTAGTTGTCTTATATATGGTACCTCCATTTGTCTTCATACTATAAGTTGTCTTATATAAAGTGTTGGGGATAAATCCCGCTCCTGCCGAAGCCCGGCCCGACGCTCGGCCTAATGTAACCAGTAGCCGCAGAAGAGCTCCGGCAGACGGGCTTCAGCCGAACTCCCAGCGGCTGAGCTTCTTCCAGCAGGCCGAACTAGTCAGCTGCCGAGCTTCTTCCGGATTCCCAGCGTCGAGACCGAACTTCTTGGGCGGCCGAACTCCTTCGGACTCCCCACGGCCGAACTCCTTCGGACCGACTCCAACGGCCGAGCTTCAGCGAAGTCCTCCAGCGGCTGAACTCCTCAACGGACGAGCCTTAGCCGAACCAACCAGCAACCGAAGCCCTTCAACCGGGCCTCAACCGAGCTTCTTCGGGCCTCTCAGCGGTCGAACTCCTCGGCAATCGCCCCTCGGCCGAACTCCTCAGCGGTCGCCCTCGCCGAACTTCGGACGACCGAGCTCCTACCGAACTCTCAAGCGTCCAAGCCTCAGCCGAAGTCCAACAGCCGGCCGAACTCTCAAACGGCCGAGCTTCGGATTCTCAATGGCCGAACTCTTCAGCGGACGAGCCTTAGCTGCATACCTCCAGCCAGACGCCTATGGGAGCCGAACCCCCTCCTATCCTCCTCTTCAGGAGCCCGAACTCCTCCGAAATGGGCACACGACGAAGGCCTTCAACCCTTCATTCGGCAAGCTCTGCAGCCATCACCATCAGTCAGTCCGCCGCAGGCGATAGCGACCCACTGTCAGGCGGCGATGGCTGTCACCCTCAATCCACCGCACTGACTCCGCCGAACCTCGAGCGGCCCGCCAGCACGCGGCTGCAGTTGTCACCATCAAGCTCCACTATATAAAGGACCCTCCCGACACGCTAAGGCTAAGCTCTCTGATCTCTAAACTCTCCTCCTCATCTCTAAGCTCCGGAACTCATTCCGAGCACTCCATTCCTGTTGGCCGAAAACTGACTTGACCGTCGGAGGGTCCTGCCGGAGCCACCCCCACCAGCTTCCGGACGGGACTTTGTTTTGCAGGTCCCCGGCGGCGACCTCAGCGGCTCCGACCCCGGCTACCTCCGGCGACGACGAGTTTTTGCACCAACAGATTGGCGCTAGGGGAAGGGCCTACCGGCAAAGATTCCCCTCTTAAAGGAAGCCGGTGTGCCTTTGTTCTTAAAGGAGTGCTCGAGAAATCTCTCTTCCTCTTAATTCAAATTCCCTTCCAACGGAAAAAGATGCTCCCCAGGAGAGCCTCCACCCGAAGATCGGCGGCCTCCGCAGCCCGATCCCGTTCGAGTCCGTCCGCTCCTGCTCCAGCCCTGGTGACCCAGGCTCGTTCTGCAGTCCGGCGATCGGCAGCCTCTGCGGCCCGATCCCATCCGGGTCCGTCTGCTACCGCTCCGGCCCCGACGGTCCAGGATCGGTCTGTGGCCGCGGTGGACGCTGAACAGTTCAACCTGCTCGTCCAGCAGGTTCGTGGCCTCACTGAGGCAGTTCAGGCGGTGCAGGCCATGCACCAGCAGGCCGCCGTACCAGTTCAACCAGCGCAGGATTCTCCAGAGCCGTGTGGTCCAGTCCAGAGGCAATCGACATGGGCTACTCGACCTCCAATCCCCGAAAAAGAAAGGCAACGGAAGGGGAGCCCTTGTTCGTACCGCAGCTCGTCCGAGGGAGAAGCTTTGCACCCATTCAGTAGGAAGACAGACCGTGAAGATCTTTTGGATCGAAGGCTCTTAGAAATGAGCCGACGAATCGAAGAACTCCGCCACGCTCCCTCCTCATATGGTAATGAGATCCGAACCGACCCTCCTTTCTTGCAGAAAATCATGCAGGAACCGGTCCCGCTGAACTTCAGGCTCCCACAGTTTGAGAGCTATAATGGGACCACCGACCCAATCGACCACTTGGAAGCCTTCCGGACGACGATGCTGTTCCATGGAGCGCCAGACGCCATCCTGTGCCGGGCTTTCCCCTCTACCCTTAAAGGAGCCGCTAGAAACTGGTACTCGGCGCTCAAGCCGAGTACCATCCTGTCGTTCGATCAAATGAGTCAACAATTCGCGGTCCATTTCGTCAGTAGCCGGTGCCCACGCCGAAGTTCGGACCCCTAATGGCCATCAGGCAGAAAGAGGGGGAATCCATCCGGGCTTTCATTTCCCGATTCAATACTGCTGCGCTAGAGGTCCGGGACGTGGACCAGTCGGTCGCCATGGCCGCTCTCAAAAGCGGCCTTCAGAAGAACAATCTATTGTTCTCCCTGGAAAAGAAGCCTCCCAGGGACTTTGCCGACATGCTGGCTCGGGCCGAAAATTATGCCCGGGCAGAGGAGGCTTTCGAGGCCAAGGACGGCGAAGTCAGCGGCAAGCGGCTAATCGGCAGGCTAGATAGATCCACCGAAGAAAAGAAGCGGACTGAAGCTCGGCCACGTTTCCGAACTCCCGCTGGAAGATCATCAATGAAGTTCGGCGGAAGCGAAGCCGAACTCCCCCTTCGAAGCTCATCGTCGGAATGAAGTTCGGCGGAAGCGAAGCCGAACTCCCGCTGGAAGATCATCAATGAAGTTCGGCGGAAGCGAAGCCGAACTCCCCCTTCGAAGCTCATCGCTCAGGACGAGCCGAACCCCCATCTCAAAAGGTTTTGCAAGGAGGCGGGATGAAGTTCGGCCGCATCCAAGGAGGTGAAGTTCGGAAACGTCCACAACCTCCCAGCGCAAGAAAAGCCGAACTCCACCTCGAAGCAAAGCCGAACTTCCCTTTGAGGCTCCTCATCCGAGTGAAGTTCGGCACAAACAAGGACGGAGCAAAGTTCTCCGCGGAATGAAGTTCGGCACGAGGGCGGAGGAAAGTTCTCCCGCGGAATGAAGTTCGGTGGAAGGCCGAACTCCACAGCTCATCATCCGAATAAAGTTCGGCGGAAGCAAGACGGAACTCCCATGGAGGCTCGGAATGAAGTTCGGCTCAAATGAGGCCGAACTTCCGTTCGAAGCTCAACATCCAAATGAAGGTCGGCGCAAGCAAGGACGGAACGAAGCCCCCGCGGAATGAAGTTCGGCACAAGCGAGGGCGGAGCGAAGTTCTCCCGCGGAATGAAGTTCGGAGGAAGGCCGAACTCCTCAGCTCATCGAAATAAAGTTCGGCGGAAGCAAGGCCGAACTCTCCCTTTTGAGCTCATCAATGAAGCTCGGCGCAAGTGAAGCCGAACTCCACCTTAAAGCCCACCATCACAGTGAAGTTCGGCGCAAGTGGTGGCGGAACGAAGTTCTCCTGCGCATGAAGTTCGGCATAAAGGAGGCCGAACTCCGCAGCAGATCACCCAAGTGAAGTTCGGCCGCGCTCGAGACCGCCCCAGGGCGATCGAGGCCGAACTCCCCTCAAGTACGTCGCTACAACGAATTCACGGGAGGTGCAATAAAGTTCGGGCAAGCAAAGCCGACCCCCTCTCTGCGAGCAGGGAAGTCCGGACAAAGAAGCATGAAGTTCTCCCACGGAAAGTTTCGCGGGAAAGCGGAATGAAGCTCCACGCAAGCGAAGCCCGAACTTCTCGAGCTCACCGCAAAGGAAGCCCCGATAGAAGGGCGCGAAGAAATCCTCCTCCCGAAGGATTCCGCAGCTACGACCCGCTCCTCTAACTCGAATTCTCGGCGAAGTTAAGAGCCAACCGCCAAGACCTGAAGGACTACGGCCTCCCCAAACGTGCGCGATCGAAGCAAGTAAAGCCCCTACCATCGCGACCACGGCTACGACACTGAGGAATACGTTCAGCTCCAAGACGAGATTGAAGAGCTCGTCAAAAAGGGACGACGGGATAAATTCCTCCGACGCCAGTCTGAAGCAGGAGAAGATCGGCTAAAGGCGCTGCCGTAACTAGAAAAGACAAGAAGGTCGGCCGCCTCACGGCGTCATCAACGCCACCCCGGGGAGGAGCTAGGAGCTAGCTACATCGGTGATTCGTCGTCCCCCAGCGACAAAGTCAAGAGAAGCATGCTCCAAATTAAGGAGGCCAGCATGTAATAGAGGAGGTCGTCTGGATGGGACTCGCTGCCCGAGGGAACTCAGAGAAACAACACCCCGACGACCCTCAAACGGAAATGTGCTGCGAGAATTCCTAGCGAAGTCGAAGGCCCCGTTCACAAAGGACGGGATGGGGGGAGAAGCACGAACGACGGTCCGAATGTGCCCCCACAGCCGGTTAGGAACAGGAGGAGAACCTCGTCCTAGCGTGAGCAAAGTCGAAGGCCCCGTTCACAAAGGACGGGATGGGGGGAGAAGCACGGACGACGGTCCGAATGTGCCCCCACAGCCGGTTAGGAACAGGAGGAGAACCTCGTCCTAGCGTGAGCAAAGTCGAAGGCCCCGTTCACAAAGGACGGGATGGGGGGAGAAGCACGGACGACGGTCCGAATGTGCCCCCACAGCCGGTTAGGAACAGGAGGAGAACCTCGTCCTAGCGTGAGCAAAGTCGAAGGCCCCGTTCACAAAGGACGGGATGGGGGGAGAGGCGAGGACGACGGTCCCCATGTGCCCCCACAGCCCGTTAGGAACAGGAGGAGAACCTCGTCCTAACGCGAGCAAAGGTCGAAGGCCTCGTTTCACCTAAAACGAGATGGGGGGAGAGGCGAGGACGACGGTCCCCATGTGCCCCCACAGCCCGTTAGGAACAGGAGGAGAACCTCGTCCTAACGCGAGCAAGGTCGAAGGCCTCGTTCACCTAAAACGAGATGGGGGGAGAGGCGAGGACGACGGTCCCCATGTGCCCCCACAGCCCGTTAGGAACAGGAGGAGAACCTCGTCCTAACGCGAGCAAGGTCGAAGGCCTCGTTCACCTAAAACGTCCTAACGCGAGCAAGGTCGAAGGCCTCGTTCACCTAAAACGAGATGGGGGGAGAAGCACGGACGACGGTCCGAATGTGCCCCCACAGCCGGTTAGGAACAGGAGGGGAACCTCGTCCTGACGTGAGCAAGATCCGAGATCGAGCCTCAAAGTCTACGGCAAGCCTCGGCTGCGGAAGATGAGGCCGCCCCCGAGCGCCCACATCAACCTCGGCCGTAGGAAATGAGTTCCGCTTCAACTCCAAACATCGATCGGAGATGAGGTCTCCCCCAAGCCTCAGCTTCAACTTCAACGTCAACATTGGCTGGAGATGAGACCTCCCCCGAGCTTCAGCTACAACAAGCGCGGGGCCTGGAAGAAGACTTCGGCAGTCGCCTATTTTGGTACTCCCTTCCTTCAATTTTTGAACTCGGGAGTGGGGGGGCTACTGTTGGGGATAAATCCCGCTCCTGCCGAAGCCCGGCCCGACGCTCGGCCTAATGTAACCAGTAGCCGCAGAAGAGCTCCGGCAGACGGGCTTCAGCCGAACTCCCAGCGGCCGAGCTTCTTCCAGCAGGCCGAACTAGTCAGCTGCCGAGCTTCTTCCGGATTCCCAGCGTCGAGACCGAACTTCTTGGGCGGCCGAACTCCTTCGGACTCCCCACGGCCGAACTCCTTCGGACCGACTCCAACGGCCGAGCTTCAGCGAAGTCCTCCAGCGGCTGAACTCCTCAACGGACGAGCCTTAGCCGAACCAACCAGCAACCGAAGCCCTTCAACCGGGCCTCAGCCGAGCTTCTTCGGGCCTCTCAGCGGTCGAACTCCTCGACAATCGCCCCTCGGCCGAACTCCTCAGCGGTCGCCCTCGCCGAACTTCGGACGACCGAGCTCCTACCGAACTCTCAAGCGTCCAAGCCTCAGCCGAAGTCCAACAGCCGGCCGAACTCTCAAACGGCCGAGCTTCGGATTCTCAGCGGCCGAACTCTTCAGCGGACGAGCCTTAGCTGCATACCTCCAGCCAGACGCCTATGGGAGCCGAACTCCCTCCTATCTTCCTCTTCAGGAGCCCGAACTCCTCCGAAATGGGCACACGACGAAGGCCTTCAACCCTTCATTCGGCAAGCTCTGCAGCCATCACCATCAGTCAGTCCGCCACAGGCGATCGCGACCCACTGTCAGGCGGCGATGGCTGTCACCCTCAATCCACCGCACTGACTCCGCCGAACCTTGAGCGGCCCGCCAGCACGCGGCTGCAGTTGTCACCATCAAGCTCCACTATATAAAGGACCCTCCCGACACGCTAAGGCTAAGCTCTCTGATCTCTAAACTCTCCTCCTCATCTCTAAGCTCCGGAACTCATTCCGAGCACTCCATTCCTGTTGGCCGAAAACTGACTTGACCGTCGGAGGGTCCTGCCGGAGCCACCCCCACCAGCTTCGGACGGGACTTTGTTTTGCAGGTCCCCGGCGGCGACCTCAGCGGCTCCGACCCCGGCTACCTCTGGCGACGACGAGTTTTTGCACCAACATATAGTATCTCCATTTGTATCAGTTGGCTTCATAGTTAACATCAAATATTTTAAATAACAAGCCCATTCATATAGTTAATACCACCATGGCCCAGATTGGAAAGGTGGAGGGTCGATGTTAGGTCAACAGCCTGTTATAACAGATACATCAAACTATGAACTTGGCAAATCAAGATTCGTAAAGGCAATCCTATATAGTTGGGAAAAGGCTGAATAATTATGGTTATGGAGTCTATCTACATTATTCATATTTCATAAGAAAATAAGGTTATGTTGGATGTTATAAACTTCAGATTATCCATTGCACATGTAAGACAGCAATCAAAACATACAAAATGTCATGATTATTGATGGTACAACCTTATAATTTGCTTTTAATCTTTAATTTTGAACAAGATAACTCTTAACCAAGTTAGATGTTGGAATTAACTTCAACTTTAAATAAACAAATAAACACTCAGGAATCAAGATAGTGTATCTGATGGGAATCAGAGATTGTGCACGTATTTCAGAAGGAAGCGTCGCTAAACCCTAATCCTAATTTATTTTTATGGGTTTAATTTTGTGGATTTATTTAAGTTATTTTATTTTATTAGGTCTTTCAATTTTGTTAGGGCTTAATAAGAAGAGTTCTATTAGATTTCAAGTCAGCTATTAAAGTTCTATTAAGTTGCTTTTTGTTCTTTTATTTAAAGGCTCCACTTGTGTGGAGAAAGACAGACTTGAATGATTGGTTAACTGAATCCCTGAAATCCAGGCTTTGATTCTTGTTATTTCCTTTTCAATTTTCTTTCTTTTCTTCTTTATTTTATTTTATTTTGTTCTTTGTTTTGTTGGTGGATTTACATCAATTTGCTATCAGAGCTTCACAGTCTTGATCTCCGTCTTCTTTTCGACTTCACGGCGATTCATCTTTTTCGGCTTGAAGAAATCGACATCATCCTCCCGTCTCTTCCTTCCCGCCATCTCTCTTTCCCTTTTCCATCACGATTAATCAGAAAACAAAAAAATCATCTTTCCCGACTTTCCCTTCCCCTCTCGGTCTCCTCCTCTCTTCCTTTCTTTCCTTCTTCCGAGTCGCACCCCTCCCCATTGCTGCTTCCCTCGCCGACAACAGTTGTCACCGCCGACCGTCGCCGGCATTCGCCTCGAATCTTCCTCTGCTTGCCATCGATGCCATCTCCGCCGCCTCATCCCGTCACCAACTGCCGACTGCCGTCAACATCACCGCTCCACCGATGACAACGTACGCTTCTCCAGCCACGCTCCCTTCTTCGACATCAACTCTAACCCAACCGCCGCTTCCGCCTTCCCATTATCAGCGGCATCCCGTCGAGCCCGGCGTCAACTCCTTTTCCGATCTTCCCCAAAGGGTTTCAGTCCGGTTCCCACAGCCCCGAACGACCACCGATCAACGCCGTCGCCATCCTCCACCCTTCTAGCTTGCTGTCGATGTCATCTTCTGCCCTCGCCCCATCGTCGGTCGACCACCATCGTCAATGCCTCCCTAGCGACGTCACAGTTCTTCCTTCCAATCCCCATCGGGAGATTCAATCGGATAAGAGGCCCAAATCAATCACCTCCCCCCTATCGCAACCCACCCCACCCCCGACGACCGCATCTTTGCCTTCTTTGCGGCCGACCGTCACCGCTACGTCACCAGCCCTTCCCGCCGCCGCAACCCACATCTCTATCAGGAGTTCCGATCGGGTGAGGAGCTTTCAACGCCCCTCCCATTGCCTACCACTGACGCGAGCATCCTCCCGATTTTCCGTCGCCAACATTTCCTTCCCCATTCCCGATCTCCCATAGGAGGTTCAATCAGTCGGGAGGTTCCGACTGCAGGTCGACCAGACAACCACAAGCCACCACCGACCGACCGCTTCCATCACCATCCAAACGTCATGCCGAAAATCTCCTCCCTCCCCGACGTCGAGACCAAAGGACAGCATCCTACCCCTTTTCCCTTCCCGTCGTCGCTATCGCCCCAGCCGACATCATCGCTGTCACCCCGGCCGACAAGGCCGTTTTTGTCGCCGTTCTTCCTACCCGTTCGGTGGCTGGAACCCGTGGAAGCCCTCGTCCCGTCTCCAACTGTGGTGTCGTTTTAAGGACTCCACGCGATCCACAGACCGCTGCTCCCGCGGTCTATAGACCGCCCAGTCTGTAGACCCAGTCCACAGATCCAAAAAAAAAAGGGGGGAGGTTTCCCTTAAATTCAACCTACATCACAAGGTAAAAGATACGATTCTTCCAATAATTTTGAATTTTTTTTAAAATCTTTGGATAATTTATATTGCTTAGGTCCTTATTTTATTCTATCATATTTTTTTCATATATTTGCTATTTCTTGCATCTAATGCCCACATAATTTATCCTTGCATGCATCAGAAACATGGATAATAAGTTGAACCCTACAATTTTTACTGTGAGCATCATGGTTCAACTTTTAAGTACATATAGTATTTAAATTTTTTTTTGTTATCATGGCTATTAGTAATCTAAAGATGCACATACTATAATGAAAAAAAAAACTAGAATCTGTCAAAAAAAACCAAACAACCTTCCAAGAAAATTTAAACCAGATCTGCTAGTCATTGGGTCGACTTCATACTGAGATTAGGAAGTTTCATGCTAATCAAATAAATAGCCATATAGATATAATAAATCTCATAAATCAGAAGATAGAACGTCAATTATCCCTAAGAGAGTCAAGAATATGTAAACAATCTTTAGAAGATGATTTTTTTAGTAATCAACCTATTCAACGATCTCTTTCACGAAATTTTAAAGCTACTAGCAACCAAGGTTATGTCATACATACTAATCAGTCTTTTTAAACATCCCCAATTTATACAACAACCTCTCCAATTATCTACCATTCCATGAATAATTTTGAAAGTTCTCATTATCATAAGGAAGATGAGTATGATAGAGAAGAATTTAACCCTCTAGAACCAGCTAATTCAGAAGAAAAGTATAATGAAGAATGTGAAGAATCAAAGGGTTGTGTTAATGTCATGCGAGGTATAGTCACCATTCTTGCAAACTTTGAGAGTTGGAAACATACTAGTATTTTTCACACACATGCCCAATGTGAGAAAAAGGTCTGCAAAATTGATATTAATAGTGAAAGCTCTATAAATGTTGTATCTAAACCTGTCAAAAGGGATAAGAACTCTCTTTAACCTCCTAATCAGAAAAGTTGTCACACTTTGACTTATAAAGAATTTGAAAAAAAAAAAAAAGGAGAATTTAGAACAATGTCAGCTGTCTTTCCTAGAAATGAGATTCAACTGACCTCGGACTTCCAAGATAATCCACCTCCCAAAATTGAGCAATTAAAAGAAGAATTTAAGGATGTAATCCCAGAAAACATACCCGATGACCTACCTCCCATGCATGACATTCAATATGCTATTGATTTAGTCCTGAGGTCACAGAGATTTAATTTTTCATATTATAGGTTGAATCCTAAGGAGCATGAGGAAATGAGAAAACAGATAGTAAAGAAGACCATAGTTACAGTTGTTGATCGATTCTCCAAAATAGCACATTTCATTCTTTGTCAAAAAAAATTTTATGCTTCTTTTATTGCAAAGTTATTCTTTAAAGAAGTCGTTCGACTTCATAATTTGCATTCTTTCATAGTATCCGACCATCATATCAAATTTATGAGTTATTTCTGGAAGATCCTTTGAAAATTATTTGGGATAATTTTAATTTTTTTCATCCTTTCATCCACAGATTAATGGTCAAACAGAGATTGTAAATAGTAATCATAGTAAATTACTTAGGTATCTAGTTGATAATAAACTTAAGATGTGGGATTTATCATTGCCTACAGCGAAAATTGCCTATAATAATTCAGTAAATAGGTCTACTGATAAAAATTCTTTCGAAATTATTTATGGCTTCAATCCCCGTCAACCTATTGAACTTGTTCCCTTACTTATAAATAATCGTACTTCTGAGTCTATCACTTCTTTTACTAAATATATTAGACAAAATATTACTATGAGTAATGAAAAATATAAACTTGTTGATAATGCTTACCGTAGAATAATGAAGTTTAACGAGGGCGACTACGTGAAGGTTCGTATTCGTCATAAATATTATCTTCGAAATTCATTTAAAAAGCTACATGCCCAAGCCACTAATCCATTTCGTATTCTTTATAAACTTAGACCTAATGCATATTTTATAGAATCACCCTCTAATTTAAATTTTAGTCCAATTTTCAATGTTAAGGACTTGCTATCTTATCGAGGCATATTTCAAGCCTCCTACTATGCATGCAGATGATAGCAGGGATTACACTCCATCTCCTTCGGTGCCAGTTCCAATTCTTCCATCACTTCCACCATCTTCATCAGATCGAATTGAACGCATTATCACGGATGAGATTGTTTCTACTGTTGATGGAGGATTTCATCGATTCTTGATCAAATGCCACAACCGTCCAAACTCAGATGCTACTTAGATCCTTGAAGAAGAACTACGATGAATTGATTCAGACATTTGAAAAGCTTACATTAATTCCTCGCCAGAGTCGAGTTCTTTCCAGCCAGGAGAAAATGATGGAAATCAAAGATTGCATACGTATTTCAAAAGAAAGCATCGCTAAACTCTAATCCTAATTTATTTTTATGAATTTAATTTTATGGATTTATTTATGTTACTTTATTTTATTGGATCTTTTAATTTTGTTAGGACTCGTAAGAAGAGTTCTATTAGATTTCAAGTCAGCTGTTAGAGTTCTGTTAGGTTGCTTTTTGTTCTTCTATTTAAAAGCTCCATCTGTGTGGAGAAAGACAGACTTAAATGATTGGTTAACTGAATCCCTGAAATCTAGGCTTTGATTCTTGTTTTTTCCTTTTCAATTTTCTTTCTTTTCTTTTTTTTTATTTTATTTTATTTTGTTCTTCATTTTGTTGGTGGATTTACATCAATATCCATGCATGTGAACCTTATTGCAAAGCATGCCTGGCTGCCATTCTGTGCCACATGTTATCATGATGTGGCACATGACACATCTTGCCAATCCATGGCCAGAAAGTAAGACTCGCAAAATCAAGAACCATGATCGATACCAGCATCTTTTAGTGCAACGGATTTTATAACTCTGACATTACTCTTTCAGTCTTTCTCATCTTGACTTACTACGATTATCATCCTCCCTTTCCCTTGAGCATAACCATAGTAAAGATCATGATTCACTTAATCTTACTAGCATTTCTTCCAAATCTTGTAATGCATTTTTTGTTTTTGATCACTTTTGACTTTAACATTCCAGAACTAGGTTACATTACAGATCACAAGAAGCCTACTGTGCAGCGATGCCTAGTAGGTGGAGTTCATTTCTTGCTTCTATAACTCTATGCACCATATCCAATATATCAATCAAAGTCGCACAAGATTTAAGAGCAATTATTTTACAAAATGTTGATGAAAAAACATGAAAAATGATGGATTTGAAGGGCATAATACTCCTATGATCTGTAAATATAGGTGAATTATCTTAATTCTTACAATGTAATTGAAATATTTGTTGAACAAGATTAAGTAAACACCACTGCCTTGTAGCTTCTAAAATCTAAACACTTCTATATAGATCAGTAGAGGTTGATGCATAAAAAAAACTGTGCACAGACATATTGTTCGTGAACAAGGTACAGATAATAAACATATGTATTTATTTCAGAGAAATATGACACCAGAAAATGGTGATACAAAACATAACGGAAAACTTTAAATGTTCTACACCTTGTTTATTACTTCAACACTGAAAAGTTGACAGGTATCAAAAAAAAAGTTTGAAAAAAAATGAGAGGTTTGTAAACAGAAGAGAATGTTACCTCTACATCCATTGGCTCATGATGAAATGCCATTTCAGACATAAGATCATAAACAATAGGATTTTGTTCAATGCCCTCCATACACATTCCAGTGCCAACCTGCCAACAAAAAAAAGGAAATAAAAATGTAAACAAGAAAATAGGATATGCCTCTTAAGAATACATAGCTTCTACTAAAATTCATGATATAGTTAGTATTGATATCTTTGAATAACAATTTATACAGGAGTTCTATCTAGAATTAGCAGTTGCTAGAATATAGTTTCCAAGGTTCACAAACTCAGTACCATAACCTATACCAATTGCTGGCCAGTACTATACCGTACCATATGCCCCACCGCCTATCAAAAAAATCCCATCCAATGGCCAAAAAAGAAAGAAAGAAAACCATACCATACCGATGCCGTACCACCCTATACCGGACCAAACCATCCGGTACCTGTCCGTACCGAACCGAACCGACCGGTTTGGTCTGATTCAGGTCATTTTTCAAAAAATCAGCTTGAATCGTTCCGATTTCCTACCGATACGGTATGGTACGGAGTGTACCAGCCGGTTCGAGCCAGTATGGAATACCATAATAGTTTCTAATATTAAGCTATTGCTCTCATGCATTTAACTTTATTTTCTGGTAAAATTACCATAAGTGATATTAAATTATTAAGTCATTAACATGTCCAAAAACACAATATTTTTTATTCTTTAAAAAGTATGTATCTACTTTATGACATTTGTGGTAATAAACAAGGTGACCTATAACTTGTGGACCAAATACAAAATTAAAATAACATTAAAACAACCTTAAATTACATTTTCAAGATCCCTAAACCTTAAAACAACCATAATCAAAAGCTTTAAAAAAATAAAAAAAGTGAAAATGTACCATATTGGTATGTTTCTAAATACCAAGTGCCAATACGGTACTCTACTATACCATACTAACCCAGTAGCAAGATTATGTATCTTGATAACAATTCATTAAGCGTTCGCAACGCCATACCGGACAATACGGGCCATACCATACTGTACCAATATGCCAAACCATCCCATACCAACATGGTATGATTGATGCAGCCATATCGTACCATATTGTACCACGTACCGACACTATAATAGAATTTCACCAGTACGGAGTCCGGTACCGAGACAACGAACCTTGATTCATTCAATCTAAATGCTAATAAGTTTCCCACTAGCTTTACAGAAGCAACAATGATCAAGAGAATCAATGCTTAACAAAGAGAATTTAAACAAACCATGGTTGAATTTTCACTTTTACGAGCTTCAATAGGTCCAGATGCAACTGCATCTATAATCCCATACATCTCAATGTTTCCAGCAAAATTGTGTAGCATGCACCTGAAAAAGCAGAAAAAGATACTACAGTCAAAAATAAAATACAAGAACTCCAGACTTTCTTGGAACATCGATGAACCTAAAAAGGAGTACTAGGGAAAAAGAGAACTTTCCAGATGTATGGAACACCATAAAATTGGTCAGAAGTGAACCAAATGGGCTTTACTTCAGCATATAAATCAAGAACCACCATTCGGCCAATAGGAACAGAATGCAAGAGTGCCTAAACACAAAATAATATGTGACATGTACACAAGAAAATTAAATATGAAATTATATTTCTAATTCAAAAGTTAGGACCGATACATTAAGGATTTCATGACCACACAACTACTTTTACTTTAGGACAGAAATAGAGATGACAGGAAATCAGAAGACAAGTTAGCATTCGATTCAAGATTGATAACATATTGACTCCATGATTAAACCATAAAGATCAAGCTTTCTCTCATCTAAATGCAATCACGTGTCCTTCACAAGTCCATAAGGGGAAAAACGTCTAGGGATGCATGCTTTTCAGATCCTTTCTGAACAATTAACAAATTATAGGTTAAATAAATTTAAGATGTAACTACAAATGAAACTACCAAAGTGTAGTACCATTCTACTCTATTCTTGCAAGTACGTTGTGATTGCACAAGTAGGGGTGGAAATGAGCTAGGCCGAGCCAGGCCAAGACTTTAAAAGGCCAGGCCTATTATAGAAATTACTAGCCTAAGCCTGGCTTGTGGCTAATGACAGACCAAAAAATTAAGCTTGGCCTGGTTTATTTATAAAATTAACAAGGCCCAGCTTGGCTAGATAGCCTATTAAGCCAAGCCTATTTAAACTATATAAAAATTTCATATATAATTATATGATATAAATTATATTTAAAATATATATTTTATATATAATTAATTATACAGGTTCGCCTATCAGGCTCATGAGCCAGGCCAAATATAAACAGGCCAAGCATGTTTAAATAAAAAGGCCAATCTTTTGGCCTAAGCCTAGCTTAATTAGATAAATAAGCCAAGCCAGGCCAGGCCACGAGCGGCTCACGAGCAGCCCAGCTCATTTCCACCCCTATGCACAAGCCCTCAACCACAACCACAACTAGAAACCTTATTCCAAAGTTTTGACATCTTTTGACAGCTAAAGCTTGTTCTAATCCCTACTTTTAACCTGCATGTAGGATTTTGAGGCCTTATGTATTTTCCATCTTGGATCCTTAAAGACAAATAATTTCACATTTGTAATTATTGATTAAATTTCTGATATCCCTTCCAACTCCTCCTTATGGATCATTTAAAAGTTATAAACTGACTATTGTTATATTTCATGCATATTTGTTCAATATACCAGACCATGTTTATAAATATATGTATATTGCAATCTTCCAACAGGTGTTGCTCAAGTTATATGGTCCAAGCCAGAAATTTGCTTCTAGGGCTCTTTAAGGTATCAGGGGAAACAATCATAGTATTCTACATGATTGCATGGTCAAAGTCCCACACTCTTCTGGCAGCTTATGGACCCACCATCAGCTTCTGACCAACCATGTGGGATTTAGCGCCAATATCAAACCAACTGAAAAGAAGAGACATGATGTCTTCTGATCATCTTCTTCTTTCTTAAGCAACTATTACGAAAAATCAGGTCTGAAATCTCATGCCTCAATCGCATATCACTCACATCTTAATATTGTACAACATGGAACACCCCTGGAAGCTACTCAGTGTTCACCAAATAGGAAGTTACCTCAGTATCTGCATGACATTGGGTTGAGATGGTACAGTATGGTCAAGATTTCAAGCCTTGCTAGAATTAAACTTACCCCTGTAGCTTCTTTTGCTGGAACTGCACTCATAATTGATGTCGGTTAGAGGCCTTTTCTGTCATTCACAAAGACCTTACAACCTTAATATCTTCTTCAATCATATCTACATCTTGTTACTCATCAAATTTAGCACGGGAATGGAATATGACACAATAGCCTCCACAAATGCCATCAATGATAAAAACAGACATTATATGAATTTGATTATCGGTAATCTTATTGGACGTGTATCATGGACATAAGATGTTAATCTGATTAACTGAACTGAGACAGGTTATCCAATATCACTTACCAACCGATTCAAGTCCTAAACAAAGAACATATATCTTGCACATCATTCAGGCACTGTGTGTTTTTAAATTGATGATTATCATGCTTCTAATAATTTGGACAGCCTACTAAGCAGTCTTTTAACCTGCTCTCAAAATCAGGATTTTACTTACTCGTTGTGGTCTACTTAAGACTTGGTACCTGCCAACCAGGGCCAAAACAGATGGCTAATCCAGCATGAAGCCATGTTTGTTATGGAATCAGCTTCAGACAATTAATTTGTTTAAATGACTAAATATATATATTCTCTGTTAAGTAATAATTAAGCATAAATACATACATAGCCAAAAACCAATTTCTAGATTTAAATCCACAGACAAGAACTTGTTGAATAAAATTTTAGCATATATATCATATTAACAGACATAGATGTATACATCTGCATGTAGTCCACACTAGGGCCTTTCTGAGCTGGTTATTTTCAGCTGATTGACAGTGTTAAAATCATTAATAGGTACTATTAACAGCTAGAAATATAGGGGCTCTTCTACAATTCTAGGTCATATTGTTGTTCTATAAAGTTTCCCTTAAGTTGCTAAAGAATGGTGCTGATCACATCACATGCCAGACGCAACAGTTACACTATGATATCCCTTGAACATCAATTTTTTATCACACCTCAAATGCATCCCATTTTCATGTCCACAGAAAATTAATTTTATGTAGCCCATTTTCTTCTTTTTCCTACTGTTTTTAGGGCTTTATTGCCAGGGCTTTCCACCATGATACCAATGTTCTACTTTACTATGTCCTCCTCTCACCCATTAGCAATAATGACCGATTAGACATGGTGGAGGACAAGTGATGGACTTAGCTTATCTCCTAAACAACATAGATCTCTTAATCTCACATGCCCCAAAGTCCGCAAAGTATCACTCATGGGACTCTTATATGTTTTTTCTGAGTTGATACTACATACACACAGCCCAAAAGCATCTATTCTTTCTCAGTTGATATTACACATAGATATTTATCCCCTTTCTCTGAAACTCTCTAGTAGTTGCTAGGAAAGAAAATACCCACTATTCTTAATCTTATGGACATGAATAAATGTTAGTCTGTGAGACCAATGCAGTCTTTCTTAGTCTTTAATTTATGACCCCCTCATACAACTTAACAGTGTAACTCAAAAATATATTCCACTGTGGTCAATGGAATTCTACACATCACTTTTCTCCTACAATTTCCAATTAATAAGATGACACCATAAATACACTGAAATTTCAAAAAAAAAAAAAAAAGAAAAGAAAAAAGGAGCAAAGATTCAAATAAAAATGTAAGAGAATGTCACAGAGATCAAAAATGTTAATAAAAGATATCCTAATAAGCCAAGTGTTACCTTCATTTGTGGTGGCTCCCAAAATGGATCATATGAAAATAACCAACCCTACAAAGGCTCACAAAATTCATTAAGAATCATATGATAAAATATGAAATATATAAAACAATAATGTAGCTTCTAGGAGCTTTGCAAAGCAAGATGAATGCTGTAAAAATTAAAATGTTAAAATGTGTAACTAGGGAAGACAGGTCCACAAATGAGTATACCAAAGGTGTAGGTGATGCAGATAATCATTATAAATAGATAAATAGTTGCTAATACCATCATAAGAGTCAAAGTAGAGTTTTGGGATGTTTTAATAATCTGTTTAGTCCTGGGTATTTTGGTCATTTTGATTTCCCAGTTATGGTCACTTCTTATTTGGGACAGATTTTGAGTCATTTTGGTCTCTTGGTCTTGTTTGTAATGGTAATTATGTTGTGGGGGGTTTCTGAAAAAGAGACATGATATGTTAGCTGGGGTTAGGAAAGAGGTTTGACTTTTGAGGCAAGAAGCTTCTCCAAGAAGCGTCTAGCTCAAGTATTGGACGTGAGCGTGCAGAGGAGTCAACCTGAGGCACCTTCTGGTCCCTGTATCACTGTGTCATGCATGAGATGTCTGCATTTTGCCATTGTTTCCTCTTCTTTTCTGAGCTGTGAAGCTCTAGATTTTAGGTGCCTTATTGAATCTGAAGAAATACCTGATGTTTGTGCTCTAAAGTTGATCTCAGTTGTTTTTACTAATTGGAAGGTTGATCTCTTTAGTCTTTACTCTTTTGGACTGGTTCTGCTCCTATATTCTGCTGAGATTTATGAAAGAGTGTTGTTAATCTGTTGTTAAGTAGCTCCTTATTTATAATATCGTTTATTTGTTTAGTTAGATAATCTCTCTATTAGAAGTAGAATCAACTTATTTTCAAATTTCAGTTTGCTTCAGTGAGTTCCACTAACTGAGTGCAAAGTGATAGAAAGATTAGAGAATGTATACAAATATATAACAATGATATGAGAATGCTGTAAAAATAGGTGATCGAATTTGTGTTGAAAGGTCAGGAAAGAAGTGGGAGAGACCTAAGAAAACACAGATTGTAGTTGTGACAAAAGACTTAAAAAGATTTTAATCAAGAAGCACCATAATAGTAATAAAAAGTAAATGTGGATTCATAAAGCTGAACTAAATAGTCAGGCCAAAGGCTGATGGGAATGGTTATTTAGCAGCATGGCCTCTCTAAAAGATATATTTGCATTACAAGCACAGATGGTTGTTGAGTCATTATCCATTTTAACAATATGAAGGCAAACTTCAATAGTCCAACTCCTTATTCTAAAGATCCACAATGGATAATGCACGAGTAACGGAAGCATCCTTTAGCAAACCAAGGCAAAAATAAAATTAAACTGTAGCATGCTTACTTGCATTAGCCATATAGCATAATCATCACCACTTTGCATTCCCCTATATATTGCAGCACCTAATGAAGATATGTACTTTGGGTCATCCACAGGTGGAGTGTTCTCATCAAAAGTATCACTGCATATAAAATGCAGAGTACAATGAAAATATCAAACTCAACTCAATGAGAAATTATAAGACAGTGTAAAGGCATTTCAGTAGTGAAATTTCTAATGATAAAACCAAAAAGAGAAAACATGATTACTGTTAAGAAAACTTGCTGATAACCAAAAACAACAATGGCCAATGACATCAGTCAGAAAATAGGACCATGAAATACCTATACATGAAAAATGCAGACAAAAACCTGTCTGCATGAACTAAGCACCAAAATGCATGAAAAACTTCCATGTCTCATCTTTTTTAAAGAACTTAGTCTGATACCTAAAACAATACATTAAATAAAGGGTATTAGTGCCCAGGGCACCTAGCTGCATCCTGAAGGAATGTATAACACAAAGTTCTGGTCTTGTCAAAACTAATCATAAATTGATTTTCTCTTGTTTATGAACTATGTAACAGATTTCTTCAAGTTCATATGAGTGGTGGTTCATGTACGGTAGAACAAATAAGGAACAAGATCATTTGATTAAAAGGGGGAAAAGTTCTAATGGATCTTTAGCATGTTTTGTCATTTCTGTTTTTCTCTATTGCATCTGCATGTCAAATCAACCTGTTCCCTCCATATATATAAATCAACCCGTTTATGAAAAACAGACTTGCCATTCAGATCTGGAGTTTTTCTTTTTTTCTTTTTTCTTTTTTTTTTTTTAACTCCATGTGGTTAGTTCGCCTTCAAAGTCAAACTGTTTCACGGTAGATTTGAGTCATCATATAAACATTCAAACATTCCCTGTTTCAGATAACCGTAAAACATATCCAAACACTGAGGAGAAAAACAGCAGTATCCTAGATCCATTTTATCTTGCTCAGCATGCCTAACAATTTTATTGGTCTGATGTCAACATCTACACCTATCATTGGAATGAGACAAAAGATTGAAGAGTTGAGATGACAAAAACGTGATCCACAATATGAGAACCCATTACCATATAGTTAAGAATTAACAAATGACTGGTTAGCAATGTATCAGCTTACAGTAGAAAAATGCCAGGTAAAATTAAGAGGAAAGAAAATAACTGGAAAGAAAGAAGAGTTACTGTGCCTCTGATTTTCTGATACATCAAAAGGACAACATTAAATAAACCTATGAAGTCTAACAAAATAGAAACGAGATAAATTCAAAGGACTCCTAAAAAAGTTTGGTAGGAGATGGAAGTGGAGAAATTGTACCAATTGTATATGTGACTAGTCCTGCCATACTCTGCACAAGAAACAAAGATTCAACTTTACACTTGCAATACAGGAGACAGAAATTTGGAAGCAAGCTTAGGTCACCAATCACCATAACTTGTAGATGTATATGGAGTCACATAAATCACATGTTACAAAACTTGTGGATTTAATAAGATAGAGGTGATGAGTGCAAATACACAAATTCTTATTAAAAAAGGAAAAAAGTTATATAAATCCTTTTTTTGTAAAAGAAAAGTTAATAGAACCAAAAAGATAGAGGTTGCCGATTCATTTAGCATCAATGATCCACCTCTCACAAAGTATAGTTGCATCTGTCAACGTCGATTTACATGCATACGTATGAATCTAAAAAATTCAAGATATGTGACAATGCTCTCTCTCTCTCACGCATGCACACCCACATGCTCACATGTGCACGCACACAAAAACTCCTCTAAGGAGGAATCTCCTGAATTTTTGACTATAAGATTATCATGTGAAACATTATATCAATCAGATCTGAAATCAAATAGACAAAGGAAAATCACCTTCCTCTTGTGCCTTTCCTCCTTCCCCCTTCGCCAGGTTCTGCTGCATAATCCATCCCCAACATCCATTGAAGCTCGATGAAAAAAGAGGGGGTCATGGCAGAGAAGGATGAAGGACAGCAAGGGTGGCAGCGAGAGCACGTGCTGGGGGACGAACGTAGCGATGAAGGTGGAGGCAGGGCAAGGAGTGCTCAAGGAGGAGTATGGTTGCTACTTGTAGAAGGGATTAAGGTAAAGGAGGTTGCTAGGCAAAGTAGCAAAGGATGAGAAGGCCATAGATGAAGCAGAGGTAGTAATGGAGGTGAAATCAGAGAGAATAAAACTCAAGTGAGGGGGTTCTATTGGATTAGAAGCCAGAAATGGATCTCACATGAGTTATTCTCTGACTCTTCCTCTATAATTTAGTTTTGCTTCAAACCTATTCTTGTCTTGTAATCTAATGCTATACATCTACTAACAGTGCACCTTCATCTGTATTCTGATTCACTTTCATATCGAAAGACACAGCAAGTTTTAGATTTAGGCTATCCATATAGAAGAATAATAAACAAATAAACATCAAAATTCATTGTCAACACCAGGGATACAATGACACTGTCATGGCCAGAAGTTATCCATCAATGACTTAAGGATCATATATCTTTGGTGCTCAACTAATACTGACCACTGTTTCTCACATTGGTATAATTATGCTAATGATATACAAGAAAGTATTGTTCCTTGAATACAGGT
Source organism: Cocos nucifera (assembly GCA_006176705.1). Classification (NCBI taxonomy): domain Eukaryota; kingdom Viridiplantae; phylum Streptophyta; class Magnoliopsida; order Arecales; family Arecaceae; genus Cocos; species Cocos nucifera. The sequence continues at coordinate 3,762,026 of QRFJ01000041.1, read as the reverse complement.
TATCGTGTGAAGAGCATATTAATAAAGGAGAAGTTGGTTTGGCAAGGCCAAGGGGTAGAGGGAGAACAAGAGGAAAAGGTGAGATGAAGAAACGGCAATTATGAAAGAACAGGTAGAGGACAAAGATGGAGCAAAAAGAAATGATCCATATTGGTCATCTTTCTTGGATGACCTGCCCATCCAAAAATTGACTACCCTCCAATTTGTCTCTTCTTTCAGCTTTTTGGACAACAACTTGAGTTTGCCCCTATGCATAGCATGTGCTTTTATCTTGTACGTGACAACATGGAAATTTTAGCATATTAAATCTATAACAGATGCCTAACTAGCTAGCTCATAAGTAAAACTCTGAAGTCTGAACTGTGTTTAAGAAACAGTTCATGATGAAAAGAACTAAAAGAATGAATGAAATGGAAAGTGAAATTTATATATGTTGCTAAAAAGCCTCTTAGGAATCAAATTACTGGGAAACAACAAAAAACAAAGTGGGAAACTATCTTTTCATTTTTCTTCTTTAATATAGTAAGACATGAGTATGTGTAGATACATCAGATATACATATTATACTTATGTAGCAAACATACAAATAGCCCACTTGAAAAGGCTCTCACATATCCCTTCCATCCAAAAAAACCTCTCTCATATATGACCCTTAGGGTATTATGGGTATGCATGCTAGTATGCAACAGTCTATCAGTGTATTTTTGTTAAAGTTGGGTTTTATCAAAGACATTGCTAAAACCGGATGGGCACAAAAATGCAAACAGTAAAAACATAGTATCTAGCATTCTAAAAGTATTGTTCAAATCAATATTTCTTTTTGTTCTTTCCCAATTTATAACAAAAATTTCAGCTTTTGTTAAGCATACAACATAAAAATGAGTAAAACAAATAAGTAGCATACTTCTCTATTAAAATACTTACTAAGTACTCCTATGTCTTATACTACGAAGTCTACTGATATCTAGGTCCATGGTTGGAATATACACCTGTTAGCTATCCTATTTTTTCCAACTATGATATAGATCATAGAGAGTTAGTATTTATACCTTTGAACTGCTGCTCTATAAATGCTTTCCCAATTTCTATGAACAAGTTATCAGTTGCATCCAATAGATATGTACAACACCACCTTGGATCACTGTCAATAGAAAACCTACAACAAAACAAGTAACCATCTAGATAACTCCATATATTAGGTGCATGCCATAATAGTTACTATTAGCAAATGAAGAAGTGTTAGGTATCTTATTAAAAGACTGTTACTAAATTGAAATGGGTCAATGTGAATGTGCACCCAAAAAAAGAAAAAAAGGGTGCCAATTGTTAAATACTGCATCACAAATGAAACAATCAATACAAACTCCATTTTTTTTGAAGCCACAAGAAGACAATTCCAGAAGGTCTCTCTACGAATTCATCACTCCAAAAGGATTGAAATATTTTCACACTTATATTAAAATTCAAAGGCAGCAAATACCATACCAATTCCCAAGGCGGGTTATTTTAGCTGAAGGAAATTTGGATCTTAAAGCCAGAGGAACATTTCCAGAAAATGCAGGAAGAACTGCAAGCAAGATCATAGCAATATATTAAATTCTAAATCAACGTATGAGATTTTATATATATATATATATATATATATATATATATATATATATATATATATATATATATAGAGAGAGAGAGAGAGAGAGTAAATCCGAAATTTTCTTTGATGAATTCAGAGTGTACAATTCAGGAGTAAAATTTATACAGATAAGACACGATACTGAGATTCATGTAATGTTCATATCATAAGTATGTAAAAACATGACTAACCAAGCACAAGTCTATGAGATAATGCATAATAGTTGCAAGGAAAAAATTCTGAAAGAAAATAAAGACCATCTTTTATGATCCATTTGTTTTTTCCTGGATGGATGGAGGATTACCTCAAAGTCTAGTAACTACAGGTAACTCAAATATATAAAGATTAAGGGAACAATTCTATAGTTTATTGGTATTTTCTTAAAGCCAACAGACATTTTTACATTCAAATCAATTAAATCAGTTAGACAATTGTCAGTGCACAACCTACACTTCGATTAAACCACAGTTCAAGTGGAGTGAAATGAGAATCAGGACTATGTAAGTATAAGTTCAATAATTTAATGTCTAATGAATACTTTAGATGAAATCTGGTTGTTAGAGAAAATGTTTATCTTCATTAGCCACTTGCATTTCCATCCCAGAAAGAAAGTATTTCACAAAAACTATGTAAATTGGCTAAGTTAAAACAAGATAATATTGAGTTGTTAATTTATATAAGATTTTTCTCTCTTAACATCATTATTTGTTAAACTTGGGCATTACACTATTTTTGTTTTACCACATTAAGTGGACAGCATCAACAAGCATGTTTAGTTAATTAAAAGTGTAAGATCAGCAATAATGAGTCCTTTATGTGGTTTAAGTTTAACTGTCCCAAACAAGTCCATTTACAATTATACACTAAGAAATAATAACCTAGATAAGTAATTGATAGCTCTCCTAATCAACCGATTGGTGTAGCTTTTAACTGGCTTTAGCTAATGCTTCATGTTAGTTGGCATTGGTTTCCACATAATACTGACAAACAAGTTGGTGATTCTATGAGACAGAAATCTCTCCCAAAACAATTGATATGAAATTCTATAGTACGAAACCAGTGCTTTGTCTCACCGGAACATTCATAAAGCCAACTGCACCTAGTTGGGAAAATGGTTGATGGTTATGGTTATGAAGGTTATGATTTCTCATAGCTCTTTTCAAAATACAAGTTCCTTATCTTTGATTTAATTGTTTTAGTCTCATATGGTACTGTTTTTTTCAATTTTTGGTTAAGAATTTTTAAGGTAATGTTATACAAATGTTTAGGTCATGAGCATCAGTGCGAGATGCATATTTGATATAACAATATATGGTTTAGAGCAGTTAGATTGTTGGTTTAAATGACCAAAACATACATGGTTATCTATACAAGATAAGCAAAAAAACAAAAAAAAAAAGATCCAAATTGAAAGGGAAAAGTAGCAGTTTAGAAGGTATCTGATAATGCCATTTTTTCTCGTGACAATGTCACAAGTCTTTCCATTTTAATACATAGTACTTAATAATATCTCTAGACAATGTTGCACGTCTTTCCACAAATACATAGTACTCAACATAGTGTGTTTTGAGCAAACCTCTAAATAGCAAGACTACAATACCAACTCTAAACATTGAAACTCTTTATTTTTAGAAAAAACTCTTATCACTACTCAAAATTAAAGAATGGTGGTTGGACAATAATCCAAATTGGAAAAAGTTGCTAAAAAAGAATTTTTACTTAAAAACGCTTAAATTAAAGTCCTATTACCATTCATATATTTCTTAAACTCTTTTATATTAAATGAAATATAACATCCTATTTCCCATGTAAGTTTCTCTCCTTTGTAACTCTGCCTTAAATTTATCCCTCTTGTATTGCTGTCCAGCTAGCCAGTTAGAAGTTTTTAAAGCTTATCACCAATTATATATTTCCTTGCCCATCAACTTCCAGAATTTCTCTATAATGAAAGAGTTTACATCCACTGAAAAATGAAACAACAATTCAGTTGACCTGCTAGAAATCTGGAATTTTATCTTCACGATCAGACCCATTGATTTCAATTAATTAGCTCTTGCTTCATTAGCCAAGATTTTTGTTCCTACCAATCATTTGCTTTTTCTACCAATCATTTGCTATACATGTTCATAAACTAAGCAACACTCAAGATCATTCCTCTTACATAATAAACAAGAAACAAATATGTTAAGGACATGAAAAAAGAATTCGCAGATTATGAAATAAATCTAACCAAATAGAAATGCTAGGCATTAAAAAGAAAAAATCTGGATGGAATGAAACAAATATCACACATGTGAACCAAGATGACCTTCTGAAAGCCATTGTACATCTTTGTCTACTCATAGAAGAATGTGTTTTCAAGGATTCATCACCAAATTGCAAAAGTTCATGTATTTTCAAGTCAATACCTGGAGACATTCCAAAGTCATACATCCTAGCTAGAATTTTCTTCTGAAGAACAAGTTGATCATCAATCCAGCTCTGAGGAAGTGGTCCGCCCCATCTATCATTAACCACTTACAAAATGTTTACAACCAAAGAAAACAAAGCATCTGTTCAATACTTGTACCGCATACCATAAAAATTAGTAAAATGATATAAATGAAGGCACAAAAATCTTCTTGATGCACGGATAAGGAATCCTTATTTGTATAGTTATGCATAGGAATGTTCCCTAGTTTGTAAGATGAAGATCACTAGTTAAAGTCCACCAGATGGTGAAACCGTTCCAAATTATATAGATGACATAGCAAGCTTTTTACTAGGATGAATTTGTAAAAATTCAAAAGCACCAATCAATAAATTGAAACTAGCTACTTGGTAGTAGCATGTCTTCTTTTTTCCCATGAATCAGCCATTGGTCTTCCCTTTTTTGTCGAGATAGTTCATAAGTTTCAAAGTTACATGATATATCTGTTCGATCTCTCTCAAGAATCCCAGATGCATTCCCTAGTCATCTATAATCATATACAACCTTAGGCTCAGTAATACAAAAGTAGATAACCCTTTTAAGTTAAGCAAGGACTAAAAAGCACATTGAAATGAACCAAGGCAACAAAACTTATTTTAGATATAAAAGCTTTTGGGGGTGGGGACAATAAAAGCAATCTACTATACATGAGAAAATTGTAACGAAGAGTAAACTCACCCATGCAAGTTTCCCATACGTGACCATGAAAGAAAAGCCGGCCCCCCAAAAAAATCATCCAACTCTGAACCACTTATATTAAACCTCTAGAAAGCAAAAGCAACAATAGTCAGCATATGAACATTAACCTGCTCGAATAATTTAATTTATCTTGATAAGTTTGCTTCCTATTGATATTCTAAACTATTAAGTATGAAGGGATTATGGTCATCATATATCAAAAATTTGTCAAAGATGAAAGGCATAATGAAGAAATTAGAAAATTTAAATATAATGTAATTAATACTATCCCTTCCAGAGAAAAAAAATTAGACACTATAATGACCAAAAATAAAATGGAACAGTTCTTTCTGCTTATAGATATTCCTGAAACAGGTAGTATTTTTAGTTTCACTAATTTAAAGTAATTTGCAAGCAAAAAATGATCCAATATTATCTAATTTAAGATTAGGAAAGAATTAAAAAGGTAAAATGCATGTGTTATCATAACCACAACCATAAAGCCTTGTTGCAACTATTTGGGGAGCTTTATGTATCCTCATTCACCAAGTGTCTCTATATAGGGCTACCTTTCTTGTTAATTCAAGCTATCTATATCCTTTCTCACTACTTCAATCCAAGTTGCCTTAGGCCAATTCTCCTTTTCCTACATCCTTCATCAAATGTTGTCTCTCTCCAAAAGGCACCTCAACTTGTTGTTGTACATGACTATATCATATTGATCAATTGTCCATCTTGTCCTTAATTTATGCTACTCCTACAGCTGCCTTAAAACATACTTCTTTCTCGTTATATCCTTCCTAGTGTTAATATGTATTTAAAAAGTAATAATATTTATTGAAAGAATAGAAATCAGAAGGTCGTTCTCTGTTAATGTCTTTGCTTTTTTCCAATGCTTGAACGTTAGAAATAAAGAAAAGCTAATCTTACAAATGGTGATAAATGATATTACAAGATGTTGTTTAAAATAGATTAGTTCAAGAAGATAGCCAGAAAAGTACCTGAAAGACTTTCTGCCAGATAGCCTCCTGCCCATTGAAAGCAAGAGGCAAATTGATTCCTTGGAGAGCCATCCAGTCAATTTCCTTTTCCCACCTTTCCCAGTCCCACCATGCAAATGAATCTTAAAAAGGAATCTTTAATTAATAATTAATAGAATCAGCTAAAAAAAGTAGGCCTAAAATTGTACAACTATCTCAGTTATCCTTGCAATAGAGACATCATGGCGAATCTCAGAAAATCAGATAGATATAGATATCATGGGTTAAAACATAATGCACTGGAATTGCCACTTGCCAAATCCAATTAAACAGTAGCTGTTAATTTTAAATCATTCAACAAAGTTAACACACAGCAAAACAAAAACATAATAAAGTCAGCTGTTAAGGGTCTCAGGTTACATCTTGGATGAGATTCAGCATTTCATCAGTATCCAAGTTCCAGTGGTCAACTAAGTCTTAACATAGTCAACCTTCATAAGACAATGATACTCATCAAAAACATAAGGAAAGAAAATAATTAAGGGAATCAGCAAATGATTCGGCCAAGAAAAGGGATCGAAGCTAAAAGACAAGTAAAACAGCTCCATTGATGCAACTCTCTGAGCAACACTCCTAATAACCGAAATGCTGAGAAGGCTGGTACAGACAATGTACTAAGATATGTTCGATGATTTTAAAATGAACATGAATATAATAAAGATTTGACCCTTGTTGTTGTAGGTCCTATGGGTTAAAAAAGGCTCGGGAGTATAAACATATAGCAGACAATTACAAAGGGCCCCACCAGTGCAATTTCTTTCTTTCTTGATAAGGGTGATGTTGTCAAACTCCTAAAAGAAGTTGCTGTGGACTTCCATCATTGCCCCAGAAATCTAAAAGCGCATAACATCTGTTTGAGACTATCTTGTAGGCCCCTTGAACTTGCTGCACCACTCACCCCAAAATTATTGTGCCACAAAATGTTACAATCTTTGTTACACTGCTAGTCCAAGTAATACATACATACATACATATATATCTATATCTATCTATCTATCTATATATATATAACAATGGTTAGATGACCTCAGATATCAATGAGGAAAAGAGAGAATTTATGAAGATGAACAAAATATGACAACATGAAAAAACATTTATGACATCATGAAACGATGTACTGCAGAAATAATGTGTTGAACTTTCATGTTGGGCCTTTCCAAGAAAAGGAAAGTGAAAAGATAGGCAAGAAAACAAGTTTGCTACTATATGGAAGCACAGAAACTTATGCAGGTGACAAAGATGAACTCATAAAGATATAGGCGTTCTCTTGATGAAGAAAGATGACATGATACAGCTGCTTCTCTAAATTAAAAACGGTGAAAACATCTAGATCTATTGGAAGACAAGAAGAATAACATTGCATACGAGTATTCACTAAACAGAAAATGCTGTAGCTTACAACTGGATGAAACAGCATTCTGGTAGTAACTCCATGGAATGGGCCTTTGAACTGAAACTCCGGTAGAAGAAACATGGGGAAGGGCCCCTGGTTTTGGCACCGAAGATAATTGTACACCACCAGCTTTCTCCCAAGATATATGTGCGAGACACCAGTACTTCAAATACCAGTGTAGACCAGCTGAAAGTTCCACACCACTTACCCCATGGATTCTGGTAAAAAATCAAATCACTGAAAATTAATATTAAATGCAAAAATTTCTCACATGTGCAGGAAATAACAGTAATTAATATATTACATTCTCAAGCATCTTTATGTTATTTCCATTTATCATAAATCCATACAATCAGTAAAAAACAGAGTGAATATCTGATGGAAGCCTATGAGGTGATCAAAACCATCTGTTATTTATATGGAAGATGACAGACGGTCCACACTCCAAATACTACAAGCTGGTTTGATCAAAGCATCGCAAAGGCCTGATACAAGGGTAGCAGGACCGTGCATTACGCAGTTACGGACTCTAACTTTAAAAGGCTGGTTTACAGCAGAAAGAAGAAGAAGACTGCAGTTGCAGCTGCACCTAGCACCATCAGCAACTCTGCTTGACTGTTAATTTCAGTTGTAATTAATTATGCAGTTATCTTTGTTGTTAGGATGTAGTTATCGTAGAGCGAGTAGTGGAATTATGCTATAACCCACTGTCTCTATGATTGTGAATATTAGGATGTTGTGGCAGTTACTACGCAGTTACCTAGTCTGCAGTTTCCCTCCCCTAAGGCTAATATATGCACCAGCCATGAATGAAAGGAGGGCATGAAGTTTATCCTCAAAATACTGTGTTTGAAGAGATTAGAGTTCTCTCTACCCAAATGAACTCTATTTTTTTTATTCACCCACTCCTACAGCAACCATTAGGTAGGAACAAGGGAAAGAGATCTTTCCCTATCCCGACCTCTCCACCTTCATCCTTCCCTTCATTAACAGAGTCCTAGAGATCCATAACCAGATCCATAACCAAGGACTGTATCAGTATGGTATCAGAGCCACACGTTATGGGGGATCCAAGCACTCAAATACAACAACAGCTCGAGGCAATGCAGGAGGAAATCAGACATCTGGCCACTTTAGTTGCGACTCAACATGCAGAAACCTCGAGGGATATTGCTGCTTTGCAAGCTGGTAAACAAGGCAGAGAGACAAGCAGTTCCTATAAGAGGGAGAAAAATAAGCAGAAGGCTCCTGAGCACTCGGACAATAATTACCCTTGGCAGAAATTTCCTAAAATGAATTTTCCTCGTTATGATGGTTCTGAAGACCCTTTGATTTGGTTAGATCGTTGTAACCATTGAACATCACAATACTGAGGAGGCTGATAAGTTGGCCTTGATTTCTTTCAACTTAGAAGGGAAAGCTCAGCTATGGTTCAGACAATTGAAGCAAGAGACACCTGATTTAACATGGGACATTTTTCGACAGCAGTGCAACTTGAGTTTTGGCCCTTCCACACGAAATAATCAGTTGGGGGAATTGAGCAAACTAAAGCAAACTGGGATTGTAGCAGATTACCAAGAGAAAATTGAATTATTGGCAGCACGGTCCGATCCTCTCACTGCCAAACAGAAAATGGAATTATTTCTGTCTGGTCTTAAAACCCAGATTTCTGTATATGTTCAACTTCATAAAATAGAGGACATGTATTCAGCAATGCATATCGCACGTCTCTTGGAGCAAGGGTTAGAAGCTGCTGCTCAATCATCTCCTTCTACCAAAGGAAGTTTCTCTCACAATTTGGGACAGAAATCTATAGAGATTTAATGATCTGGGGACCCTCAGAAACTCTACAAGCATTTAAATAGAACTGAAATGGAGGAGAGACACTCTAAGGGCCTTTGTTATGATTGTGATGAAGTATATATGAGAGGCCATCAATGTAAGCGGTTGTTTTGGTTAGAGGTAGAAGATGAAGAGGAAGCAGATCTGGAAATTCAGCAAATTCCAGAACAAGCTTTGGACCAGCAGGCTCCTGAAATATCTCTCCATGCAATGAATGGAGCTCCTTCTCCTCAAACACTGCAACTTGGTGGCACGGTGTGTGGCAAACCTATCCAGGTACTCATCGATACAGGTAGCACCCACAGTTTTATAGATACTCAATTTGCTTCTCAGTTAAAATTATGTACTAATGGGAGTAAGGGTAGCCCACGGGGAGAGTATTAGCAGTCCTGGAGAGTGTAAGGAAATTTCTTTTCAGCTTGGGCCACGTCTTTAAAATGGATTTCTATCTGCTTACTTTAGGAATATATGATGTTGTCCCTGGGGTTAATTGGATGAAAACTTTAGGACCGATAACTTTAGATTTTTCTGCAATGAGAATAGATTTTATGTTGGCTGGGAAAAAAGTTTCGCTGCAAGGATACATAAAAACAAAACCCTCACTCACTCATCCACCTAACTAAAACACTCACCCAATCTCAAACTTCAAGCCTTATTAGAACAGTACTCCACCCTCTTTATTGAACCCTCCACCTTACCTCCACAAAGAACCTATAACCGCAAAATCCATCTTGAACCTGGAACCCTCTCCATTGTTGTACGTCCTTATCATTACTTTAGGAATATATGATGTTGTCCTTGGGGTTAATTGGATGAAAACTTTAGGACCGATAACATTAGATTTTTCTGCAATGAGAATGGATTTTATGTTGGCTGGAAAAAGAGTTTCGCTGCAAGGATATATAAAAACAAAACCCTCACTCACTCACCTAACTAAAAACTCACCCACTCATCTCGAACTTCAAGCCTTATTAGAACAGTACTCCACCCTCTTTATTGAACCCTCCACCTTACCTCCACAAAGAACCTATAACCGCAAAATCCATCTTGAACCTGGAACCCTCTCCATTGTTGTACGTCCTTATCATTACTTTAGGAATATATGATGTTGTCCTTGGGGTTAATTGGATGAAAACTTTAGGACCGATAACATTAGATTTTTCTGCAATGAGAATGGATTTTATGTTGGCTGGAAAAAGAGTTTCGCTGCAAGGATATATAAAAACAAAACCCTCACTCACTCATATCCACCTAACTAAAACACTCACCCAATCTCGAACTTCAAGCCTTATTAGAACAGTACTCCACCCTCTTTATTGAACCCTCCACCTTACCTCCACAAAGAACCTATAACCGCAAAATCCATCTTGAACCTGGAACCCTCCCCATTGTTGTACGTCCTTACCATTACCCACACGCTCAAAAAGATGAGATTGAAAAACAATGTGATAACCTGTTAAGACAAGGCCTTATTCGACCTAGTCACTTTCCTTATTCTTCACCTGTTCTATTGGTTCCAAAGGCAGATGGCTCTTGGTGATTGTGTGTTGATTACCATGCCCTAAACTCCAAAACTATTAAGGACAAATTTTCCATCCCTGTTATTGATGAATTATTGGATGAGCTGCAGGAAACTAAATATTTTTCTAAACTGGACCTCAGATCAGGTTATCACCAGATCAAAATATGTTCGACAGATGTGGAAAAAACTGCTTTTCGCACTTATCATAGGCATTTTGAGTTCCTGGTCATGCTATTTGGTCTAACAAACGCCCATTCTACATTTCAGGCACTAATGAATGAGGTATTTAGTTCTTATCTTCAAAAATTTGTATTGGTTTTCTTCGATGACATTTTAACTTATAGCCAGACTTGGGTAGAGCATCTTAATCACCTTCATATTGTGTTACAAGCACTGTTGACTAACCAATTATTCTTGAAGAAGTCCAAATGTGCCTTTGGGCAGGAAAAAATTTCTTATCTAGGTCATGTGGTAACTAAGAGTGGGGTTTCAGCCGATATATGCAAGATTGCAGCCATGCTTGAATTGCCACAGCCGAATACTGTGAAGGACTGAGAGGATTTTTGGGGTTGACTAGGTATTACAGGAGGTTTGTTCCTAATTATGGGGTTATTGCAGCACCCCTCACTAATATGCTTCGCCGAAACTCCTTTCATTGGACCCAGAAATCCACTACAGCATTTCAAAAGCTAAAAGTTGCCATGGCCAATGCCCCTGTACTAGTCCTGCCCAATTTTTTTAAACCCTTTACCATTACTTGTGATGCATCTGATGTGGGTTTGGGAGCAGTTCTTCAACAAAACAATCATCCAATAGCATTCTTTAGTAGAGCATTGGCACAAAGATACCAAAGATACCAAGATCTTCCGGCATATGAGAAGGAGTTGATGGGGCTGGTTAAAGCAATGAAACACTGGAGGCCTAATTTATAGGGACATCACTTTGTAGTCCTCACAAACCATTACCATCTCAAATACATGTTGGATCAAAAAGAACTCTCTGCTTTCCAACAAAAGTGCTTAGTAAAATTCTGGGATTTTCTTTCACCATTAAATACAGGCCTGGAAAGAGCAATGTGGTTGCTGATGCACTTTCCTGTTGTACAACCAAGCCATCTCAATGTCTAGCTTTGTCCATTCCTCAACTACATCTTTTTGATGATATTCGCAAGGAGGTACCTTCTTCCAAGGAATTATAGGACTTATAGTAAAAAATTCAATCTAATTAGGCTGCAAAGCATTGGTCTACAAAGAATGGACTGGTATTCTATAAAAGTAGAGTTTATTTACCGCTGAACTCTCCTCTTATCCTTTTTCTACTTGCTGCTATTCACAATAGCTATCGATCAATACATAAAATAGGATATTAGAAGTATTAAATCTTAGTTATTCAATTTATATTAGTTAGAATTTGATGCTTCTTATTATCTTTTCGGGTATTGTTATAAGAAATATCAACCAGCAAATCACCTAGTCCAAACTCAAATCAAAGGTTCAAACCATGGCAGGTTGCTGATTATGCGGCGCAGAGTATAATGCAAAACCCATACAAGATGGCAAGAAACCAAATACAAAAATAAGTAAGGGATATACATGGAAAGGATGGATGTGGTTTTAATATTAAATGCAATTAATGAAGAGGCCATGATTGGATTTAAAATATTAAAAAGAAAAGGGCTGATGCTTTAAAGTTGGGATGGATGCTGGCACTAACAAAAGGAACCACGTGAACACGCGGCTGGGTGTGGCTTCATGACGGTTTAAATAAATACGAGATGCATGATTTAAACGCGTTTAATACGCGTGGGAGCAAGCGGGCACCATTTGAATTCGCGCTGATCTTCACACAGAGTGCGAAACTGATGCGGGAACTATGGAAGGGACGCGAGAACGCGGTATGGAAGTTTTGACGCGACATGGACGCGGCTGGGAGTTTTATTTAAAGGAAACTAGAGGAGCGAAGGGTTTTTTTTTTTTTATGCTGGACATCACCATTCTTCACATCTCCACCATCCTTCTCCACGCCACCTGGTGCCATCATCTCTTCTTCTGCTGTCATTAGCCTTCTTCCAGTTGCTGTCCAAGAGTCTCCTTAGTCCCAGGATGTCAGTAAGCAGAAAGTCTATGTCCGGTTAAATTTTTCTATTTCGGAAAATTCTTGAAGCGCATGTAACAAGCAGTGTTGCTCTTCTTGTGATTTATCTTTTGTACCTCTTCTTTCTATGAAATAAAAGTTTTGCTTCCAATTCTATATTTTACAAGTCTTTTTATCTAAAATCATATTTAGAGTAGTCTATACTCTTTGGACGAGCCGTGATCTACAGATACGGTTCGTACTCCTGAGATAAATTACTTTTTAAATACGATTCCTTCTTACCTTGTGTTCATCTCATCTTGACTAGCCTATACTCCAAAAGGATAGATCGTGATCCAATGGGTACGGGCCATGCTCTCACCAGACAGGTTATATCTTGATAGATGGTATATAAATTCATTGCATAGTAGGAGGGTATTAACTGCTTGCCAGGTAATCAAGCAAAATCTCGAGACATTTTTTTTAGTTCTTGATCTACGTTTCTGTTAGTATTCAATTTACTTTGTCTTTGTTAGCATTAGTTCAGTTGATCAATTAATTTTAAATCTTTTTTAATTTTAATACTTGAAAATAACACAGTTCACGGTCCTCGTGGAAATGAACCTGACTCACACCATCTAAATAGTAAAAGTCAGTAATTAAATTTGATCATTTGCGATACCGATCAAATTTTGGCACCGTTGTCGGGATCATTGGTACGGTTACTTTGAGTTTTTAAAAAAAATCAAAATATATATATATATATATTTGCTTTATTTGCTTTCTATTTTTTTTTTTTAGTGCTTTCTAGCTTGCCTAGTTTACTTAGTCAAATTTATATTTTTGCAAAAAAAAAAAAAATCTCTTCATTGACACCTCATAAGCCATTTACGAAATTAGAAACTTAATCATAAAATCTAAAAAGAGAAACAAATTGATTTAATTTAGTCTTGACTATATGCTAATTATGAAGATTGGAAATCTTGGTTTGTTGCATCCCATCTCCATAATTAATCTTAAGGGCAATAACCCATTAATCAAATAAGGTGGGGATTTGATCACCCTTCCTTGGCCCAAAAATCATAACCTTCATTGTGCATTAACCCAAACCTTAATTTTAAAATTAATTGGACGTCAACCCTAGAAATTTCAAGCTCAATAGGACAAGAAAGCCCTAGAGTTGAACTAAGTGCGGATTGGTTAATTGCTCGGTGTCTAAAGAAAGTGGTTTAAGAAAGTGGTTTTCAATTGGTTCCGTTGACTGACCTGGCCAACTCAGTTGGCATCTAAGGAAAGCAACGAGTAGGGAACCTCCCACATCTTACACTTATCTGGTCGAGTCAGTTAGTCAGTCTTGGGCTTGGAGTGCTCAAAGACGGCCTTGAAAGTTAGAAGCTGTCCTAGAGCTAGGTTAACCCTAGAATAGAAGTCCATGCTTGTTTAATTTGATTGCAATTAACATCTTCTCATAGATTTAGGATTCTTAGGTTCTTCTCTTTAGATTTTTTTTCCTCACTCTTTTCTTTTTTATTTTAAAAAAAATTAAAAACTAAAATTTTCTGTGTTTGCTCTAAGGTATATTCGTAAGGTGTATGCTTGGTCGTAGATCGTTACGACCAGAAATCCTACCTTTTGATCCAGAAATAGATAGAACCTTTAGAGCCAACAGACGTAAAAACATGGACCGAAATCAGGAGAATGATCCACTTAGACAGTTGAAGGAGTACTTTACTCCTTCCACGTATACCTACTCTCCTTGTATTCAAGTACCCCCTGTAGAAGCCACTCAATATGAAATTAAGTCCAGTATAATCCAAACGTTACCCTCATTTTATGGACTCAGTAACGAGGACCCATATAAACATCTTGAAGAATTTCTTGAGATATGCTCAACTGTTAAGATTCACAACTTCTCAAGATGATGCCCTTAGGTTGAAATTATTCCCTTTCTCACTCAAGGACAAAGCCAAATACTGGCTACATACTTTGGATTCCATGACTATATCAACCTTGGGACCAACTCCAAGGAGAGTTTCTTAAGAAATATTTTTCCATAGGAAAAACTAATCAAATAAGAAAAGCAATAACTAGTTTTTCCCAATTAGATGGAGAAATGTTCCATGAAACATGGGAGAGGTTAAAGGACCTTGTTAGGAAATGTCCCCATCATGCTGTACCCAAGTGGCAGTTAATCCAATGTTTTTATGATGGGCTATCTGAAAGACATCGACAAATGGTCGATGCATCATGCGGTGGTACATTGATGCTGAAAAGTGAGAATGAGGCATGGGAACTGTTTGAAATTTTAAGTAAAAATTCATTACATCATATGTCTGCCTCCATTAGAGATGAACCCATGTTAAACCCAAAGAGGGGTGGAATCTATGAAGTAGGAAACGCCATAGATATCCATCATAAGGTAGATGAATTGTCCCAAAAGTTAGATCGATTATTAAGTGTAGGACATTCTCCTTCCCCATCCCATCAGATGCAAAATATATATGCATTATGTTCAAGTCCTACTCACTATGTGAGTGAGTGTTCGGCTGCACCACAGTTTCCTGAATATGTATAAGAACAAGTCCATCAAGCTCAAACTACTCATAGACCAGGGAACAACCCCTATTCTAGTACATACAATCCAGAATGGAGAAACCATCCAAATTTCTCGTGGAAACCACAATCAGTGGTTCCTCCGATGCAACAAAGATCAGGTTATCCGGATGTGACTTATAGGCATCTATCCCTGCCATAATACCAGAATCTTCCTCAACTAACCCCGAGTAACCATAGCTTGGCTTTCGAAGAAAAGGTGCTGCAAGCACTTAAAGGATTAGAAATGAATACCCAACTCCTTCACTCCCATAATCAATAGCAAAGCTAGAAACTCAGATAGGTCAACTAGCAACAGCTTTCAGTAGAAGAAAGGAAGGCAAATTATCCGATCAACCCATCAATAACTCAAAAGGACAGTACATGGCTGAAAGCTCTACTGGTCCTGAAATTTTTTCAGAACATGCCAAATCGATTATGACCCTTAGAAGTGAAAAAATTTTAAATCGACCTGAAGTGACCCAACAACCAGAGCAACCAATTACAGTCACACCAGAAAAGAAGAAATCTGAAGAAAGGAAAGAACCTGTTAACCCAGCACCTAAACCTAAGGCTCCATTTCTCAGTGCTTTAGAATCCCCTCTGCCTCTTGATAAGAAGGGTATAAAAATGAATGAAATGCTGGAACTATTTAAACAGGTCCAGATAAACTTACCCCTTCTCGATGCCATTAAGCAAGTTCCGACCTATGCCAAATTTTTAAAGGATCTGTGTACACAAAAACGAAAATCTAAGGCATAGATACCAAGAAAAGTCCTCCTAACTGAGCAGGCTAGCTCAGTTTTTCAACAAATTGCCCCATCCAAACCGAAAGATCCAGGTACCCCCATTATTTCTTGTGTCATAGGAGACCTCACAATTAAGAAGGCTTTATTAGATTTGGGTGCAAGTGTTAACCTTCTCTCGAGCTCGGTATATGACCTATTTGAATTTGGAGAGTTAAAACCCACAACGGTGACCTTACAACTAGCAGACCGATCCATTAAGGTACCCCGTGGAATGCTGGAAAATGTGTTGGTGAAAGTAGATGAATTCTACTTTTCTGTTGACTTTCTCGTGTTAGATATGGAATCTGGCAGTAACACCAGCCAAATACCAATCATCCTAAGTAGACCCTTTTTAGCAACCGCTAATGCTTGTATAAATTATAGGACCGGGGTTATGGATGTATCTTTCGGGAACAAGAAGCCAAGGTTGAATATTTTTAATGCATCTCAAGGACCGCCTACATACGACCATAACGAGATCAACCTATTAGAGGAAGTTATAGAAGATAAAGCTCCTGCCTTGCTCAACTCAGATCCTTTAAATCCATGCCTAACACATTTTGGAATGGATAATTTTGATATCGATGGATACACTGAAGAAGTACATACTTTGCTCGCACCTCCTAATTTTAGCACCACTCCCTCTTAGACTGTAAAGTATGAGCAATTATCGACTCAATCAAGCCCTCTAGTACTATCCTTAGAAGCACCACCTACCCTAGAGCTAAAGTCTCTTCCTACCATACTGAAATATTCATTTCTTGGACCTAATGATACCCTCCCAGTAATCATTGCGTCTAACCTAACCGTTGATCAGGAAGACAAACTTGTAAGGGTACTCAAAGAACACAAAAGAGGCTATAGGATGGTCAATTGCTGATTTGAAGGGTATAGATCCTTCTGTTTGCATGCATCAAATTCATTGCGAGGTTGAGGCAAAACCACATAGGGACATGCAACGAAGATTAAATCTGAATATGCGGGAAGTCGTGAAAAAGGAAGTGGTGAAATGGCTAGATGCTGGAATTATCTACCCGATTTCAGATAGTTAATGGGTTAGTCCAACCCAGATAGTACCTAAGAAGTCAGGTATTACCGTAGTAGAGAACGATGAGGATGAGTTAATTCCTACTCGTACAACAACTGATTGGCGAGTATGTGTGGACTACTGAAAGCTAAATGCCGTTACTAGAAAAGATCATTTTTCTTTGCCTTTTATTGACCAAATTTTAAAACGGCTAGCAGGACAAAGTTTCTTCTGTTTTCTGGGTGGACATTCAAGATATAACTAGGTCCCAGTATTCTCCGCTGATCAGGAAAAGACCACCTTCATGTGCCCATTTGGAACATTCACATTTAGACGTATGCCATTCGGTCTCTGCAATGCACCGACCACTTTTCAATGATGCATTTTAGCCATCTTTTCTGATATGGTTGACAAATTTCTAGAAGTCTTCATGGATGATTTTTCGATATTCGGCTCTACCTTTAATGACTGTCTTCAGAACCTAACCAAGGTTCTTCAACGATGTGGAGAGACAGATCTGGTTTTAAGTTGAGAGAAGAGCCATTTTATGGTTCGTGAGGGAATCATGCTCGAACATATTATATCCAAGCGGAGGATCGAAGAAGATAAAGCAAAGGTTGAAGTAATCTCGAAATTGCCTCCCCCAACCTCGATTAAACAAGTGCGATCCTTTCTAGGCCATGCAAGTTTCTATAGGCGCTTCATTAAAGATTTTAGCAAAATATCACGACCCTTGTGCAACCTACTTGCTAAGAAAAATTCTTTTGATTTTAATGAAGATTGCCTAATCGCTTACAATAAACTTAAAACTACCTTAACCACTGCACCGATTATAAAACCTCCGGATTGGACCCTACCATTCGAGATTATGTGTGATGCTTCTGATTATGCTATAGGGGTAGTCCTAGGGCAAAGGTTTAATCGAGAACCGCATGTAATTTATTATGCAAGTAAAACTCTTTCAGATACTCAATTGAATTACACCACGACTGAAAAAGAGTTGCTCGCTGTTGTGTTTGCCCTAGATAAATTTAAATCATATCTTTTGGGCTCCAAGGTCTTAGTATACTCCGATCATGCAGCACTAAAACATCTGCTATCCAAAACGGATACGAAACCTAGGCTGATTAGATGGATCCTTTTATTACAAGAATTCGATTTAGAAATTTTAGACAAAAAAGGTTCTGAAAACTTGGTAGCAGATCATATTTCTAGGATTCTGGTAGAACACAATAAAGAAATGATTAGAGATAGGTTTCCGGATGAACAACTCTTTTCAATTTCTTCCATTGGTCTTCCTTGGTTCGCTCATATAGTCAATTACTTAGCAGTGGGACAAATCCCGTCTCACTGGAATCAACAAGAAAAGAACATATTTTTCTCCCAAGTACTATTTCTAGGAAGAACCAGAGTTGTTCAAATATTGCCCAGATCAAGTAATCCGATGTTGTGTCCCCGAGTGTGAAGTCCAAAGTATTCTTACCTTCTGCCACTCGCTAGCATGTGGAGGACATTTTAGTGGAAGAAAAACTACAGCAAAGATGCTGCAGAGTGGGATTTTACTGGCCGACACTATTCAAAGATGCACATGAATTCAGCCATAATTGCCTGTGATGCCAGCAAATGGGAAAATATTTCGATAAAAAATATGATGCCCCTGTCCCCTATTCTTGTAGTAAAAATTTTCGATGTTTGGGGGATTGATTTCATAGGACCCTTTCCTTCCTCATTTGGATTCGAGTATATTTTGGTTGCAGTGGACTACGTATCAAAATGGGTAGAGGCTATGACAACCCGAACCAATGATCACAAAGTCATGATCAAGTTCATTCAGCATAACATCTTTAGTCGGTTTGGATTCCCACGAGCCATAATTAGCGTTGGGGGTACACACTTCATAAATAGGCACTTCGAGATGCTAATGAAAAATATGGAATAACTCATAAAGTTGCCACACCTTATCACCCCCAGACAAATGGCCAAGTTGAGATCTCCGATAGGGAGATCAAACATATTCTTGAAAAATCGGTAAGGCCCGATAGAAAAACTGGTCAGCACGCTTGGTAAGGCCCGATAGAAAAACTGGTCAGCACGCTTGGATGACGCATTATGGGCTTATCGTACTGCTTTTAAAACACCCATAGGAATGTCTCCTTATCGGCTTGTATTCGATAAAGCTTGTCATCTGCCAATGGAATTGGAACATCGCACATTTTGGGCCATACGGTAATTTAATTTTGACATGAAAAATGGGGGTTCCAATAGGAGACTTCAACTAAATGAACTTGAAGAGCTACGCAATGAAGCGTATGAGAGTGCTAGAATTTATAAGGCTCGAACTAATGCATACTATGACAAATTCATTACACGAAAAACATTTGAGCCCAATCAGAAAGTGTGTCTCTTCAATTCTAGGTTGCGTCTTTTTTCAGGAAAACTTCGCTCACGCTGGGATGGACCTTTCATTGTGACTCAGATATTTCCTCATGAAGCTATAGAACTCAAAGATCCTAAATAGGAGAACATCTTTAAAGTGAACAGTCAGTGATTGAAACCTTACATAAATAGAATCAATGATGGGGAACTAATTGAATCTGTTAATCTAGTGGATCCAGTCAAAGCACCACCATGATACTCAGCTCAGTCTAGCTGAAGACTTTAAACTTAGTGCTCCTGGGAGACAACCTAGTTTATGCATTTTTTTTTAATTATCTAGCTTGTTTTCTTTGCAAAGAAAAATTCGAGAAGGACAATCAACCAAGTTGGGGGGAGCATCTCATCCAAAGCCTAGATGGAGTCATAAACCAATCACGCCTACAAATGTAGAATCCCTCACCCGACAATGAACGAGCATATCAAATTCAGGTGGTATCCTCCCTTGCAATTTCTTTCTCTATTCTACTTTGTTATTCTCTTCATCCATTAGGGACAATGGACATTAAGTTGGGGGGCATAATTAAATTAATCAAGTCCTTAAGTATGACCATAATCAATTTTGTGTACCAGATTTTGTCTCGATTTGAAGTCAATCTATGCGTTCTAATTGATGAATGATTAACGATTTAGATAATTTTAAAGATATTAAGGGGTGAATTATCAAGGAAGCCCAATAAATGGTAGGGTTTAGACCAGAATAAATTCTGAAGTGATTCCATAGCCTTCTGCCCAATGATCTCAATAAAGAATCTACTTCATGGGGGTATAAGTGGAAAGGTCAAAGTATGCATAAAGTCCACCTTACAGTCTATTGACATTAATAAAATAGGTTTTTAGCATCTCTCACTGAGTAACCGGGCTCCTTCGCCTAAGCAAGCATTATGGTTCGCGTCAAAAGGTGAGAATGTGAAGGAACCTTTTGTAAAATCAGCCTTAACTCGTAGCCTTTTTGACTCGAGTTAGTAAGCCTGAGGGGTGTTCTATACCTAATGCCCTAAAGCTAACTGGTTTGAGAGTTATTGGCTTAAAACTCGCTATAAGGATTAATTAGAAAACTTAAAGGGTTCAGCTGACTATACATTTTTTTTTAAAAAAAAAAAGAAAAAAAAAGAGAATAAGGGAACTAAAATTGCAAGAAGATATTACACTAAGCCCACAGCAAGCTAGAGGACTTAAAGAGTGAGGTGGGAAGTTGGCGAAAGAAAAACTCTAGAAATTTTTTTATGAACTTCACCCGACCACTGAATAGGTAGAATTGATAATCCGAAGAAATACCTCTTTGATGGTCTAGCCGGGTATCAACTGACTTTAGAATTGCCAAGCTAACTTTTAAATCAAGGACAAGTCGGGACACATTTTTAATTTATCTATTTTACTCATGGACGAGTAAAGTACAAGTTGGGGGGGTGATCAATACATAAAATAGGATATTAGAAGTATTAAATCTTAGTTATTCAATTTATATTAGTTAGAATTTGATGCTTCTTATTATCTTTTTCGAGTATTGTTATGAGAAATATCAACCAGCAAATCACCTAGTCCAAACTCAAATCAAAGGTTCAAACCATGGCAGGTTGCTGATTATGCGGCACAGAGTATAATGCAGAACCCATACAAGATGGCAAGAAACCAAATACAAATATAAGTAAGGGATATACATGGAAAGGATGGATGTGGTCTTAATATTAAATGCAATTAATGAAGAGGCCATGATTGGATTTAAAATATTAAAAAGAAAAGGGCTGATGCTTTAAAGTTGGGATGGATGCTGGCACTAACAGAAGGAACAGCATGAACACGCGGCTGGGTGTGGCTTCATGACGGTTTAAACAAATACAGGATGCATGATTTGAACGCGTTTAATACGCATGGGAGCAAGCGGGCACCATTTGAATTCGCGCTGATCTTCACGCAGAGTGCGAAACCGATGCGGGAACTACGGAAGGGACGCGAGAATGCGATATGGAAGTTTTGACGCGACATGGACGCGGCTGGGAGTTTTATTTAAAGGAAACCAAAGGAGTGAAGGGTATTTTTTTTTCTGCTGGACATCGCCATTCTTCACATCACCATCCTTCTCCATGCCACCTGGTGCCATCATCTCTTCTTCTGCTGTTATTAGCCTTCTTCTAGTTGCTGTCCAAGAGTTTCCTTAGTCCCAGGATGTCAATGAGTAGAAAGTCTTTCCGGTTAAATTTTTCTTTTTCGGAAAATTCTTGAAGCGCATGTAACAAGCAGTGTTGCTCTTCTTTTGATTTATCTTTTGTACCTCTTCTTTCTATGAAATAAAAGTTTTGCTTCTAATTCTATATTTTACAAGTCTTTTATCTAAAATCATATTTAGAGTAGTCTATACTCTTTGGATGAGCCGTAATCTACGGATACGGTTCGTACTCTTTAGATAAATTACTTTTTAAATACGATTCCTTCTTATCTTGTGTTCATCTCATCTTGACTAGCCTATACTCCAGAAGGATGGATCGTGATCTAATAGGTATGGGCCATGCTCTCACCAGACAGGTTATATCTTGATAGATGGAATATAAATTCATTGCATAGTAGGAGGGTATTAACAGCTTGCCAGGTAATCAAGCAAGATCCCGAGACATTTTTTTTAGTTCTTAATCTACGTTTCTGTTAGTATTCAATTTACCTTGCCTTTGTTAGCATTAGTTCAATTGATCAATTAATTTTAAATACTTTTTTAATTTTAATACTCGAATATAACATAGTCCACGATCCTCGTGGAAACGAACCTGACTCACACTATCTATATAGTAAAAGTCAGTAATTAAATTTGACCGTTTGCGACAGCAATCAGCTATCATGAAAGTTATCAGCGTACATTGCATAAGGTTTCCAAGGATTTCTTTTGGACTGGTATGAAGAATTCTGTTCGGGATTAACTCCTACACCCTGCAGGGTTACTGCAACATCTTCCAGCTCCTACAATGATTTGGTCTGACATTTTGATGGACTTCATTGAAGGTTACCCAATTCTCATGGTAAGGATGTTATCCTAGTTGTGGTTGATCGTTTCTCCAAATATGGCCACTTCATTGCTCTTTCTCATCCCTACACTGCAACCTCAGTTGCATGGCTTTTCTTTGATAATGTGGTGCACCTCCATGACATTCTAGCCTCTATTGTAAGTGACAGAGATAAGGTTTTCACATGCCCATTCTGGCGTGAACTATTCCGTTTGCGTGGGACTTCATTGAATTTCAATGCTGCATATCACCCCCAATCCAATGGGTAGAGTGAAGTGGTGAACAGAACCTTAGAAATGTACCTCAGATGTTTCACAAGTGACAAATCGAAGCGCTGGATTGACTTGTTGAGCTAGGCAGAATATTGTTACAACACTGGGTACCACTCAGCTTTGAAGGCAACTCCTTTTGAAGTGGTTTATGGCTGGCCTCCACCTCTTCTTCGGGCTTATTCTCCGGAACTCTCTAAACTAGATGCACTTGACTTAGCATTACAGGATCGAGATGAAATCTTAGCCCACCTCAAACGGAACATTCTTAAAGCTCAAGAAACTATGAAAGCCTCCTTTGACAAACACCACCGTGACTTGGACATTCCAATAGGTTCACCCATCCTTCTGAAACTTCAACCATACTGCCAGCTTTCCTTAGCTTCCCGTCGCAACCCGAAACTCTCTCCCAAATTTTATGGCCCTTTTACTGTTCTCGTCAAACTAGGCCCCCTTTCCTACAAGCTAGACCTGCCCCTTTCATCTAAACTACACCCTGTCTTCCATGTATCTTCCCTTAAACCATATCACCTTGGCCAGCAAACCATAGAACCAACCCTACCCCCAACAGTGCACTCTCACCCGATCCCTCACCCTCTCGCTACTCTTGATTATCGTGCTAACAAGGATGTTCCTGAAGTACTAGTTCATTGGTCCGAAAAATCACCTGCTGAAGCTTCTTGTGAACCTGTTGCAGCACTCCAGGAGCAATTCCTTCTTTTGTTCTTGAGGACAAGCACAATGTCAAGGGGGAAATGGATGTTATGGACTCTTAACTTTAAAGGGCTGGTTTACAGGAGAAAGAAAAAGACTATAGTTGCAGCTGCACCTGGCACCATCAGCAACTCTGCTTGGCTATTAATTTCAGTTGTGATTAGTTATGCAGTTATCTTTGTTGTTAGGATGCAGTTATTGTGGTGGGAGTAGTAGGATTATGCTATAACCCACTATGTCTCTATGATTGTGAATATTAGGATGTTGTGGCAGTTACTAGGCAGTTACCTAGTCTATAGTTTCCCTTCCCTAAGGCTGATATACGCGCCAGCCATGAATGAAAGGGGGGCATGAAGTTTATCCTCAAAACACTCTGTGTTTGAATAGATTAGTGTTCTCGCTACCCAAACGAACTCTATTTTTTTTATTCACCCACTCCTACAGCAACCATAGGTAGGAACAAGGAAAAGAGATCTTCCCCTGTCCCAACCTCTCCACCTTCATCCTTCCCTTCATTAACAAAGTCCTACAGACCCATAACTAGGGACTGTATCATACGCACTGATAACAACTGAAAAAAAATTTTGCAAGTATGAGGTAAGCCAAACACCAAAGTATCTTCAAGATTTAGACATCCAAGCAGAGGATTAGGGACCACTGAATGGATAGTATATGCAAAAAACAACCAAAAGGTGTAACCAGACCTGATCTATGCAACTGCAACATGCATGAACAACATTAAAGAGCAGCATGAACAAGCATGTAAATCAGAGACATAAACAATTACGAACATGAACAAAATGCCTACAATTTCAATTGATTACAAAACAAGCATACACAGAAGAACTAGGACTACATAAAAGAATTAGATAAGTGTAGCACATCCTAGATAATGTATATAAGAAGACATACTATTTTATAAAAAGATCACACTGTCTAAGACATCTTCTAGGTATAATTTCTACATCCAGATCAACGGACCTACAATAGAACAGTCACTTCTAAGATGAGCGAAGTTATCATATTGTCTTTCGAGATAGCACAAATGTAGACCAAAGCTTGAAGGTAACCAGCTGTCAACATAGTGTTGACTTCAGGAATCCTATTTTTACCAATCCGGTACAGCACCTCTCCAACAATGAAAGCTTTTTTGAGAACTTTCTGACATATTCCATCTAGATAATAACTGTAAGCAAAAAACCTTTAAAAAACTAACTCAATAAATGGATTTTCATCAATAGCAAAATAAAAAATCTAAGTGGGTGCTGAAAGTAAGTTGTTGATAAATAGATTGGAGAAAATCTGCATGATCATCTAACCATAAATAATACATACAGTATTTCTGGAGATCCTTTAATACCAGAGGAAGGATGGTTGTTGATAATGAAGCATGCTTTTCCACCACATTTTGCCTGTGAAAACAGAAGGTTACAATTGATTTCATAATCAATGAAACAACAAAAAACAATTAAAGTCCCACTATATCATTAGTGAAATAAAAAATAGCAATAAATAACAGGTAATGCAACCAATTTCATCTAAAAGTAAATTGCTCATTTGTAATCAAATATATGTTGGCCTTTTGCACTTACGAGATGCTACATTCTAAACACTTTCTCCTCAAGTTTCAAAGAGTACAGCCTGCTCAATGAAATCCAGCAATTATGGCTGTCTAACAAAGTTTACAATGAGGGATTTTATTATATGATTAGTTAAGGTAATTCGAGTAAGGGTAAAAGAACTAAAAGAATGACCAAAAAATGGAATTCTTCATTGAAATCAGAAATCAGCATGAAAATATTAATCTTAAAAACTTTCAGGTGGTAAAACCTTAGTTATAATTTAAATTTTTTAAAAGCTAGGCATGTAAGATAATGTCAAGTTAGGATAGTAAACTCTACTAATCAAACACCCAGTAGTACTGTTTCCATAAGAGATTCTGGTTTAATTTAGTTCAGAAAGTTTGGTAGGCATTCAAGAAATTTCTAAATCATAATCAGGCAAAGGATCTGACAAGAAATTATCTTCGTAAAAACCTAAAGAATATTGAAAAGTTTATAAAGATTCAGCCTTTCTTAGATTGTTTTAAAATTACCTTAAAAATCTCCACAAACAAGAAATCACCTAATAACAACAAGAATTTTAAACAAACAACCAAAAATCTTAAAACCCTTAAGGCAGAAATCAACATGAAATAGCAATCTTGAAGACCTTAAGGTGGCAGGACTAAAGTTATAAATTGAGGAGCTAGAAATTTGATGAATTATACCAATCATACAGACACCAGTACTCTTTACATAAAAGATTATTTCTTTGATTTATTCGGATAGTTTTCCAGCATTCAGGAAATATCGAAATCACAATCATGCAAAAAGTTTAGTGTTGGGGATAAATCCCGCTCCTGCCGAAGCCCGGCCCAACGCTCAGCCCAATGTAACCAGTAGCCGCTGAAGAGCTTCAGCGCCAGGCGCCAGGCCGAGCCCCTAACACGGCCGAACTGCTTAGAGGCCGAACTCCCCTGCACCAAGGTCCGGGCCAAACTGCCTAGAGGACGAACTCCCACCGCCAGCCGAACTTCCTGACGGCCGAGCTCCTTGGACTCCAAGCGGCTGGACTTCTTCGGGAGACGGACTCCTCCCAGACGCCCGTTCGGCCATCCGAGCTCCTCCCGGGTTTTCCATGCAGCCGAACTCCTTCGGACCGACCCCAGGCGAGCCCATGCAGCCGAACTCCTTCGGACTTCCCACAGCCGAACTCCTTCGGACCGACCTCAGTGAGCCCAAGTGGCCGAACCCCTTCGGACCGACCCCAGGCGAGCCCATGCAGCCGAACTCCTTCGGACCGACCCCAGGCGAGCCCATGCAGTCGAACTCCTTCGGACTTCCCACAGCCGAACTCCTTCGACTTCCCACGGCCGAACTCCTTCGGACCGACCCCAGGCGAGCCCATGCAGCCGAACTCCTTCGGACCGACCCCAGGCGAGCCCATGCAGCCGAACTCCTTCGGACCCCACGGCCGAACTCCTTCGGACCGACTTCAGGCGAGCGCAAGTGGCCGAACCCCTTCGGACCGACCCTAGGCGACCGAACTCCTCAGCGAGCCCTGGCCGAACCAACTAGCAACCGAAGTCCTTCAACTGGCCAGCCGAGCTTCTTCGGGCCTCTCAGCGGCCGAACTCTACAGATGGCCGACCCTTCAGCCAGACGAACTCCCCCAGCTTCCCCTTCGGCCGAACTCTGTTACAAGTCCGAACTCCGTTGGACGAACTGTCGCCTGCAGCAAGACCGGACGGCGCCTTCCTCTCCGTACCGGACTCCATGCGGCCGACGACTCGCCAGTATGGCTCCCACGACCTACCGGACGACGCCTTCCTCTCCGTACCGGACTCCATGCGGCCCACGACTCGCCGGTATGGCTCCCACGATCTACCGGACGACGCCTTCCTCTCCGTACCGGACTCCATGCGGCCGACGACTCGCCAGTATGGCTCCCACGATCTACCGGACGACGCCTTCCTCTCCGTACCGGACTCCATGCCGACGACTCGCCAGTATGGCTCCCACGATGACGCCTTCCTCTCCGCCGGACTTCATGCGGCCGACGACTCGCCGGTATGGCTCCCACGATCTACCGGACGACGCCTTCCTCCCCGTACCAAACTCCATGCTGCCCGACGACTCTCTGCCAGACGGCACAGCCGTCACCATCAACTAAGCTCCGCTATAAAAGGACCCCTCCCGACATACTAAGGCTAAGCTCTCTGAACTCTCGACTCTCTAAGCTCTCCTCCACATCTCTAAGCTCCGGAACTCATTCCGAGCACTCCATTACTGTTGGCCGGAAACTAACTTGACCGTCGGAGGGTCCTGCCGGAGCCACCACCCCACCGGTTCCGGACGGGACTTCGTTTTGCAGGTCCCCGGCGGCGACCTCAGCGGCCTCGACTCCGGCGACCTCCGGCGAGGACGGATTTCTGCACCAACATTTAGCAAGACTCTAACTTCATCAGAACAGAGAGAGAGAGAGAGAGAGAGGTCCCAAAAGATTCAGCCTCTCTTCGATCGTATCAAACGTTACCTAAAAATCCATCACAATCAAGTAGTCACCTAGTAAACAAGGCCCAAAAAAAAAAAAAAAAGAGAGAAAGAGAAGGTCTTCAAACCATTCATCAGAAGTGAAAATAATCATAAAACTAAATGAGCATTGAAAAGTTTGAAAAGATTTAGAGCCTTTTTTGGGACAGTTTCAAGCAGTGCCTAAAGAGTCACGGAAATCTAGCAGTAATCTAACCAAAAAAAGATGAAAAAATCTTAAACCAGGTAGAAATCAACATGAAAAGTGCAATATTGAAAACCTTAACTTTATCTTAATCAGACACCACATACTAATTTTTCAATAAAGCTTTAATTACTAATTTTTCAATAAAGCTTTAATTAACTCTGTTCAGATAATTTACCAGCCTTCAAGAAATATCTAAATAACAGTCACAATAAAAAATAACGAATATAACTTCATCAAAAAATTAAACGAATATTGAAAAATCCAAAAAGATTCAGGGTTTCTTGGACTGTTTCAAACAATACCCAAAAATCCATAGTAATCAAGCAGTTGTCTAACAAAAAGAAAACAAACCTTGAAACCGTTCATGCTGGACTCTGTCAGAGACCAGGAAGTACAATTCCATCAAAGATTCTTGGTTTGATTCACTTCTGATAGTTTGCTAGCATTCAGGAAATAACTAAATCACAATTGTGCAACAAAGAAATTAGCAAGAAAATAACTTCCACACAAAATTAAAACCAACATCAAGAAGTTTCAAAAAAATTAACCCTTGGATCATTTCAAACATCACCTAAAAACTCACAAACTATTTAGTTCTTCACAAAATTAAACCAACCTTGAAAAGTTTCAAAAGATTTAACCTTTCTTAGATTATTTCAAACAGTTCCCAAAAACGCACAGCCAAAATAAAAAATCTTGAAACATTTGCTAAAAGTAGAAAGCAAAGACCAGGCAGTTCACCATCCATAGTTCACCATCCATAAAAGTTGCTTGGTTCGACTCAATTCAGATGGTTTACCGGCATTAATAAGAAACATCTGGATCACAATAATGCAATAAACATAGCAAGAAACTAACTTCACTGCAAACCTAAACAAACATCGACAAGGTTGAAAAGATTCAACCTTTCTCGGACCGTTTCAGGCATTACGTGAGAATAAGAATAGTCAGCAATCAAGCAGCTATCTTAGAAAGAGAGATTTTGAAGGGAAAAAAAAAACACTTGAGACCGTTCACTGAAAGTAGAAATCATACACACAGTAGTACCATTTCCACATAAAATTCTTGTCCGTCCAAATAGTTTACCATCATCCTAGAAACATTTAAATCACAATCATGCAAAAAAAAAAAAAAAAAGGGCAGGAAACCTAATTTCCTCATATACGTAAACGTAAACAAAACAAATGTGTCCACATAAGATTCTTGTCCGTTCAAATAGTTTACCAGCATTCACCAAACATTTAAACCATAATCATGCCACAAAAAAAAAAAAAAGGGAAGAACTTAATTTCCTCGCAAACGTAAACGTAAACGAACGTCAATCGGACGGTTACCTTGGGGATGATCTCAAACTCGAAGCTGGCCTGATGGGACGGAAGGAGACGCCCAAGAAGGCTACGGACCGTCGCTATTTGAACCGATGGAGACACCCGCTCTCGCTCCTGAATCTCGAGAACGCGAGCAAGGTGGGACTGTTCGAGCGGAGAGCAATAAGCAATCCGAGGAACGAAGCAGATGAGGAGGAGGAAGAAGAAGGGAGCCATGGGAAGAGGCGAAGCAAACCCAGGTTTGCAGCGGAGGAGTAAGGGGACGTATAAAACTAGGAGGGGGCATATGGTGGTTGGGGAGGGGAGGAGAGAAGAGAAGTAGTAGGGATTCCGGAGAGCTACGGGACAACGTTCTAGGCCGGCAAAAAGCCAAGGAGACGCTTCCATTTTATGCAAGGTTCTGGAAAGCGGTTACGGAACTACGATAGGTGCCCTCTTCCAGATTTTTTTCACCTTTACCCCCTTTTCGGATTTGCTTTTGATACTTTCCGATACGCACCCCGCGCATTGCTAATGATTACATATTAGAGGTAACGTCTACATTTTCGACCCGCCCAGTGATTTGCCGTTACGTTTCAAACCTCCGTGGTAAAACAAAAAAATCTTTTTTAATAAAACAGATGAATTAGTTAACTAACATAAATATGTTTATATCATAAAAATTAAAAATTAAAATATTCAAAAATTGGCACAGGATGTGATTCCTATTGTATGGATTTAATGTGATTAGCTATATAACTCATCATCCAATCTACGATATTATTAATTTTTTAACAAATACATGAAACTATAATAGAAAGCAAAACGGTATCTTGTTCAGTATATCTCTGTTTAGAAGTAGTCTATGTCATTCGTAATGCAAGCTCACTCTTTGCTTTGGAACTTCAAATTTCAAATGAGATGCGCCCATAGTGCTCAACGTCCAGGCAAATCCATATCTTGACCTTATCAAGTAGTTGAATAAGCTGCCGCCCACGGTGCATGGCTTTAAAAATTCTTGGTTAGGTCCTTGCTAAATCGAACAAATCATTATCGACCAAAGTTTTGATGACATCATACATCTTGGTTATATTAAATTCCTGGTTGAAGTGCATATTTTGGAGGGGGTCATGTCTATGACCATTGTGATAAAATACCATAACACATCTTTTGGAAGCATTGATGTATCCATAATAAACTATCTCGATCCATTCATTGAACATAACCACGATCATTTTTCAATTCAAATGGCCTTTTTAACTTGACACATAAAGCAACTTTTTTTTTTTTTTTTTTGAGAAATACTCGGGGCTTAAACAGTAGACCTTCTCCAAGAGTGAGCCTTTGTGACCGAGGTGACAATCGAGCTAATAATTGTTGGCCAAGCTTGCTCCAAGTAACCCATAGAATGTCTTGCATCTTTTCTCGTTCACCGAAGTTTTGTATTTCCCTAGAATTACTTGTCTTAGTATCGAAGCTTAACTAAGACTGCCCAGCACCATCCTACACTTTTGTCATATTTTTCTCAGACATTGAATCTTTATGTTTCTTTGGAATTATTTTTCTTAACGTTGAAGTCTAACTAAAACTGACTATTTGCTATCTTATGTATAGAAAGAAACTTGGACCGCATGCTTGACATTAATTTCATGAAAAAGGAGTTAATAGTTTAAAATCATAGATGAATTATCCAAATTCAAAGTCCTAAACATTAAACCTGATTTATGCTACAAAAGAAATTGCAACCAAGATTCATGTGTTTCGATTGTATTTAACTTAATCATTAAGCAAGAAACAAAAAGAACAATTTAAATAGTGTAATACAATATTTTATTATGATCTAATCATCAAAAACTGATGAATTTAAATCTATCGAAGTTTTAAGATATGTTGATTATGATTTGTAAAATTTGTTATATATCTATAGTTTATCATATATATTAGTATAATTAGTTGTGTTAATTTTTATATTAACTTGATGCATAGGTAAAAGACCACCAAAGAATATAAATTTTGATTATTGTCATTTTTCAAATGCAAATTTTATTCAATGGTTTAAATTTTCAATTTGAATGGCTAACATTGATTTTAAAATCATAACTCTTTCATAAGAAGGTGACATGAAATGCATCGTCCAAATTATATGTATTTATGTATGTATGTATATATATGGTCTAACATTAATAACCATTTTTTTTAAGCAAAGAATAAAGTTGCGTTTGGTGTATTACCAGGCAATTTTAATCTGCTGGTAATTAGAATTACCTAGATAGATTGCTAGTAATATTGATTACTTTATTTGGTACACACAAGTAATATTGCAGTAAAATTATTGAAAATCTTGATTGACATATTTGGTATGACAATTATATTACTCGTAATGTAACATAAAATTCTCAAAATATTGTTAAATCAAATTTATTAAAATCACATTCTATACACAAAATTTTTAATTTTTTAGAATAAAAATATATTATATATTATAATATATTATATATTATATTATATATATTATTATATAATATATAATATATTGTTATATTATATATTATTATATATTATATATTATATATTATATATTATATATTATTATATTATATATTATTATATTATATATTATTATATTTTTAGGATATTTTTGTCTAAAAAAATATTATAAGGTTACTAAATAGGTGGTAATCTAAATAGCCACTTCTTTGCAAGACGATCCAAATTGCTAAGATAATGCAGATTATCACTTAAAAAATATACCAAATGTAGTAATATGGTAGATTCATGTTAAATTGTTAGCTATCAAAGACAATCTAAGTCATCTTATTGGCCTTTTGCATTATAGTTAAATAAAAAAGAATGAAAAAATAATTAGTTTTTCAATAATTTTGGTGGCATGCTGGGCATGCACATTGACATATTTCTTTGGTTGTAATTTTATACTCAAATTTATCGAGCATTCTAAACAGTATCACAATAAGATGTATCGAACAAGAAATAAATGATATTCATTGTTGTAACCTTTTTTTTCTAATAATAAGAAATCACAACCTACATCCAATACCAAAATGTAAGGAGATAGACAACACTCAGAAGGTAAGAGAACCGCCAAAATTGGTCAGAAATACTCATAAATACTAAACTTTGGGCTAAATCTAAGAAAACTAGCCTCCAAGAATGAGGTAAACTGCAATCTAGTGTCGTTCTTTTTAAAAGCTCTTGAGATATAGGAAGACATTTGGATTGGGAGAATTGAGGTTTGGAATCGAAATAGAAATGGGTGACTTCTATTCCAACCATTAGATTGAGAGAAATCTGATTTTGATTCCAATTTTTTGATGGAATTGAAATGGTCCAATCTACCTAAAATACAATCCTCACTCTCTTTTAAGAATTAAAATTTTTATTTCGATTTCAATCACGAACCAAGTGCTTTAGAGGATTTGGCCATTTCAATTCCAATTCAAGTCATGAATCAAACATTCTCTAGGTTCCAACACCAAGTAAAATAATTTGGAGAAACTAAGGACTCAAAGGGTTCCATTATCAATAACTTCTTGCTCTATCTAATGCATCACAAGCCATTGAGCGTAGCTTCTTGGAAAAATAATCTTGTCGAGAAATCTGAGTTTAGCGCAATCATAAACCACAAACAAGCAATTTCTCATGATGGTTCATGCCATCTAATTTTTAAGGCGTAGCACTAGGGACCTTTTCGTTTGCTTTGACCATTTGACAATGCATAACTTAGCCCTAATACTCTCTAGATGAGAGTGAAATGCATAGAGTTAACCTCATCTTTATGTAGTCAAGTGGATTTGTTTTGTTGATGAATTTGTTGATACCAGAAAGTATATTTATTATTTTTTTTAAAAATCATCTTTAGTCTGCCACTTGAAATTAATTTGCGAACCTCAAAAGCATTGAAGAGAGACAGTGTGTGGGAGAGCACTTTGTCAAATGCTCTATGGCCTGGTTTTAGTAAAAAAAATTCATAAAGGACTCGTTTGGATCATGAAAATAATTTTTCTTCTTAAAAAGATACTTTTTGGAAATATGATAATAAAAAATATATAGTTTTGGTATGTTTGGTTAATCACGAGAAGATAACTGATTCTAAAATAATTTATACTTGATCAAGCATCCACTTTTTAAAAAAAATATATAAAATATTCATTATACTTTTAATAGTTATAAGATCATATATTTTTACTCTCAAATTTTACATAAATATTAATATAATATTTATATAAATATAAATATAATATTAATATAATATAATATAATATAATATCATAATAATTTATTATATTAATACAACATTGACATATATGTATTGATATAGTATTAATATTTTAATATAATAAATGTATTATTATAGATGTAAATATTAATATATTAATATAAATAAAATATTAATATCATATTATATTAATATAATTTTAATATAATATTATATTAATATTTATAAGAATAATATAAAAAATATATTTTCAGAAAGAAAAAAAGGATCACCAATTCTTCTCATCTATGAGAAGTTTCAAAATCTATCTCCTTCATGTGTTTACATATTTTTTATGAAACTTAAAAAGTATCTTCCTATATAATGAGTATTTTTTTTATTTTTTCACCTCTTAAAACTCAAACTAAATATTGAGACTCTTCTTCACTTTCTAGAGATTGTCTTTTTCCTCTCCACTTCCTGCGAACCAAATGAGTCCGAAGTGTTTGAAGCTTTATACCGAAGCTTGACTTCGAAATCGTATCAATCCCATGTTGGCACACGATGCATTAGTTGTTACAAAGGGCTTCTTGAAAAATTATATCCGACATTAGATGTATCGCAGAAATAATCCGAGATAAAGGGAATGAGATCCGCGAGAATGAAAATTTTGATTGGGATGGTGCATAGCAATGCACCTAATGTAGGGCACAATTTCACATTTTTCTTAATTCCAAATTCATGCCCTGAATCATGTAAATGTAAACGTACGTCAGTCCCTTCAAATTCTATGGATATCTATTGTTCTCATGGAAGCTTATTTCCCCCAAACGCCCAACTCCAGAGAACTCCTGCCCTGCCTTCCACGTCGTCCGGTTACCGCAAACAAACTTCGCAGAAACTCCAGTATTTGGATGCCCTCATATATTATCCATGGATAAATTTTTTTCAATCAAAGTAAGAGAACAAGAATTTGATGAAGCACGAGATATCTTAGTTCGCACAGGCCCAAAGAACAAGAATTCTGCATTCCTATATGCGACATTCATGTGTTTTTTAAGATTGCAAGTTCAAAAGTTTTCATATATAAAAAATCCATGTTTTCATTGAACATCTATTTTCCATGCCTGCAATGTTTGGATAATTCCATGTACTACTCATGGATTATTTATCCAAGAATCCAAACAGGACAAATTTATTTCCAATGAATTATGTTTTTTAAAAAAAATACTTATAAGGGCCTCTGGTTTGATTTACATACTTATGAGTCCGTGCTCCATAGCTTCATATTAAAGCCTATTTGAAAGCTGGGGTAGGCTATCTCGAAATTGAACACGGACGGTAGAAGATATCATGTCTCACCTATCAATATTAGATTCATCAAAAAAAAATATAAAGTACGTGTTCAAATAATATTAGGTCCCATACATTGAGCGAGAGAATAGAATTTAACATCCCCCAATCTAGATGGGAAGAGGATGGGTATGAGTGGCAAGTCACGCAACTTACAAGTTTCACATAAAGCGACAGTTGGGTTCGATTTGCACGGATCGTGTAAACAAAAAAAAAAATACTCATCCATAATTTTTCAAAAAATTTTAAGAATGTATTTAATTATATTTTTGAATTTTTAAATATATATATATATATTTTAATTTTTATTATCAAATAAAAATAAAAATATAAAAAACATGTTTGATAACATATAAAACATGCAAAGCATAAAATAAAAAGCAAAAATTTTTGCTTTACATATAAAATAATTATTTTAATTTTAATTTTAATTTTTATAATATTATCAAACATTATTTTTTTAATTTTTATTTTTTGAAAATTAAAAAATATAAAAAAAATATTTTTTTAATGACTAAAGTCGGACCGCGCTGCCGACTTCAGGTGTGTCAATTATGATTGCCAAGAGAAATTAATAGGAGGAACCAAAATGACTCGTTCTGGAATCGGAGCCGGTTGTCTCGGATTAATTCCCCAACAATTTGGTCGGTCCATCCCCGGCGATGATCGGCTTTCTCCGCCGATTCCGCGGCCCAGTCACAACCTCCCACCTCTCCGCCGGTCTCCTCCCCAAAACCCTAGCCTCTGCCGCCGCTGCTTCCAAGCCTTCCGTCGCCGTATTCTGGGACCTCGACAACAAGCCCCCCAACTCCATCCCCCCATACGACGCCGCCGTTCGCCTTAAGCTCGCTGCCTCCTCCCTCGGCCCCCTTCGCTTCTGCGTCGCCTACGCCAACCACCACGCCTTCCGCCACGTCCCCGCCCCCGTCCGCGCCGCCCGCGCCGCCGGGCGCGCCCGAGACCACCGGGAGGCCTCCCACCCCTCACCGCAACCCTACCCCTGCCGCGTCTGTGGGCGGAACTTCTTCGCTCACGCCAAGCTCGTCGACCACTTCCGTCAGATTCACGAGCGCGAGCACGCCAAGCGCCTCCGCCGCCTCGACTCCGCCCGTGGCGGCCGCCGGGTGCGGCTGGCGGCGCAGCTCGCGCTCAAGATGGAGAAGTACGAGAAGGCCGCGAGGGAACTGCTGGTCCCCAGGGTCGGGTACGGCCTCGCCGACGAGCTCCGGCGGGCCGGGGTGGTGGTCGGGACCGTCGAGGACCGGCCGGAGGCGGCGGACCGGGCGCTCCGGGAGCACATCGTGAACACCATGGACCGCGGAAAAATCGGGTGTTTGGTGGTGGTCTCCGATGATTCAGGTTTTGTCGGAGTGCTGAGGGAGGCGAGGATGAGGTGTTTGAAGACGGTGGTGGTGGGGGACGAGGGGGACGGGGCGCTCAAGAGGTGCGCCGATGCTAATTTTTCTTGGAAGGATGTGATCTCGGGGAAGGCAAGGAAGGAGGCAGAGTCGGCAGTGGGGAAGTGGAAGGATAGGGAGCTGTTGAAGAGGTTGGAGTGGACTTATGAGCCGGATTTGGAGGAAATTGAGGATGATGTTTTCGAGGGACAGAGCGAGGACGGAGATGATGAAGATGGGAGTTTTGGCTTGGTTGGGAAGAGGTGGTCGAAAGATTCTAAACCTTGGTGGAAATTGGACTCAGAATCCTGTGATTCCACTGCGAGGTAACAAGCTTAGTAGCAGTTTGGACATTGCCTTTCAAGAGAGTGCAACTTCAAGGAATCACGGGAATTGTTGTTCTCTGAAGAAAAGTGATCATTTGTTCCAATGAGCTCTGAACTGAACTCATATACCGAGAAGCTCGAGAAAGCTGCAAATATCTGACACTCTGTTTCATCTTGTTTCATGAGATTCACATACTGGAATGATGAGTCTGGGCAGCATTGATGTTATATTGCACTCCTATTTTGACAAATTTCTGGGAATAGGGTGCCGATTTCTATATGAAACGTGCTTCAATGAGCTGTAAGATAAAAATCAGCTTCTTTCACATACCCTTATATAAAAATTTACTTGAGGCTTGAATAACCTATGATTATTGCATAG
The DNA here is from genome assembly GCA_006176705.1 of Cocos nucifera. Taxonomy (NCBI): domain Eukaryota; kingdom Viridiplantae; phylum Streptophyta; class Magnoliopsida; order Arecales; family Arecaceae; genus Cocos; species Cocos nucifera. Next base: position 3,725,303 of record QRFJ01000041.1, on the reverse strand, counting down.
TTTGTTTTAACATACTGTTCTCCTGCTTCTTCGTACAATTCTATACAGTGCTACTGAATTATCTAGAATATGTTAGACTTGGCTTTGGGTCAGAAGACTATTCAGGTATTCTTTTTTTTTTTTTTGTTGATGGAAAAGTATTCAGATAATCACTGACTTGGCAGTTGAATTGACGAACAAAAAATAAAAACATTAACATAGAATATTGTTTGAAATGAATCTTGGTGGCAGTATTCAAGTGAATACTCTCTCATTCAAGGAGCTGAATTTAAGTAAGGATTTATTATTTATGTGGTTAGTCTAGGTCATAAAATATTTGCAAACTTGAATTGAGTACATTTTGGAGATTTGCTCCTCATTGTCCATGATCAACCTTTATATATGACAACATGAGAGTGACAGTGGCATAGTTGAAAAACATGGTTCACCTGAAGCGTTCCAACATTGATATTTCTCGTATTGTTGAATATGTCATCATATTTAAGGCAATGCTCTGTCCATTGACACATCATTTCTTCGGCTTTGTAAGACTGTAACCCCCTCATTTTTTCCATGCATGGCTTAGACATACTATTCTTGCCTGATTTTTTACTCTGAAAAATGAAACATAATTTGTTGTGATGTGAAATATTTCATGATGTTGTTTCTCCATGAATTTTAAATCTTAGCAGTGTGTTATAGTACAACATTTACTAGCATGTTGATTGCATTGTATATCTAATTGTTTGTGTGGTTGGAAAAGATTAAAACATTGATTAGTGAACATGGTAGAGTAATAATGACAGACTCTATATGGATAGACTTGCCATGTCAAATCATTCTACAGCCTGGATGACTAATGTAAAGTCAACTTCTTTGATGGTTCCCTGTATTGTGAAACCTAAACATAATGAAAGTAACTTCTTTGATGGTTCCCTGTATTGTGAAACCTAAACATAATGAAAGTAATGTGATAACAGTTCTGACATGTATAATATGGCACACTCATTGAAGAAATAGAAGAAATTAAAGTGTGATACAAGAGAATGGTTTGTGTATTAGAAAACGAAAACAAGCATTTGATCCAAGGATCAAGATGTAAAATGCATACAAGAAGGAACTCAAAAGGATTTACATCATGCATATTCTAATCTCATATCATTCTTGAGGAAAAAATGGCAACCTTGTAAGATTTCTTTCAGGGAGGCAAGCTCTTGGATTTCCATATATCTAATTTCTGAAAAAAAATTAGGTCCTGCACCACTTGCTCACCACAAACTAATATTATACCATCTCTTTGAGCAATAAGAGGTCTCATGAATGCAACCTCAATTATTGTTCTGCTATATCAATTTCTTCAAATACTCAGTGCCACCCTTCTGCACCTTGAACCCAATCCGCACATGAAAAGCAATCCAAGTTTCTGAGCTGACCTCCAAAGTATGGTAAATTCTTGCCATCTAATTGGTTGGGATGGGACTATAGCTAGAGTGCGAGTTTGTAACAGGCTCCTGTGGTCGGGATGGTGACACCCAGATGCTTCTCAGGTTTGGAATGTCATAACTGTTAAACCCGGTGGGATGTCCCTAGGGATGTAGATTATCTGTTCCAACTGTGACTTTCCATCTGTTGATCTGTTATTGTTATGATGAGGATTCTTAACATATGTTCACAAATCGCCTGGTTCAATATACCACCACCTGGGTTGTCTTGTTAAATGATGTTTGAAGGTGAAAAATAGTCTTTTCTGGAAAGAATCCAGTTCTGAGATGTACATTGACGGGTCAGGAGTCTTCGTATGTTGTCTGTCTGTCGTGTATGCCATCCTGTGGGCCAAAACAGTAGATCATCTTGTTAGAAATGCTATTTCCCTTATACTGTATTATCTTCCAGTACATCTTAGTATCTTTGAACAGTTCATAGTCTTATATTTTGATGAATGGTGTATCTATTTGAGCAAGAAGTAATCTAAAACACAATCTGGTTTTAGTGCTTCAGTTGATTTTTTTCTCTCTTTTTTTTTTGGGGGGGGGGTGATTTGAGCTACTTCAGTTAGATTTGTGTAGAAACTGAATGAAATGAACCGGTGAGATTATATTGGAAAGATTTCTTCATTTTTTGGTGGTGTTGGTCATAAAAGTTGGTCTTTGGGAAGCATTCCTGCAAGACTTGTTTCAGATTTTAAGAGGGCTTAAAAAGTTTTGGAATGATTCCGGTGGTGGAATCCTAGAATTTTAGGAAAAAAGTAGATGTTTTTAATCTTTTTTGTGGCAGTGTAAAATGAGTTCAAACTAAATAGGACCTTACTGGTTTTGTTATATTTTATGAAGTCCCCAAACTGTGGAATTGACTTTGATCTGCAAAAGTGACAAGCGTATGATGTCTCTCTCTCTCTCTCTCTTTTATGGAGAAATGGAATAGAGCTTGTGGGTTTGTTTTAGGCTTCCTCCATTTTTTTGTGCAAATGCTTTCTGACTTCACAACATATTCTTATACAAGTATGTTGTGTAAAGAATCGTAAAATTGCTGTATTATCTTTCTGCAAACAACCTGTCTATGCTGTGAGAGGCCATGTTTTTATATGCCAGTGACTGTATGTTCTATTTCCTCTTGCCTATGCAACGGGTTATGTCCAAGTTGCAGACATTGGATATATGCTGAAGGCTGTGAGGTGCTATAATACATATTTTACATTCCTGTCATCAAGATTAGGACCGATACTGGGAAGGGAATTATTGAAGAATAGTGAGGAATTTCTCAATTAAGGATATAATTAGAAGCTGGATGTAATGGATTTATGATCAGGTATCAATTTCTGGATTAAGTGGAGCAGGAATCACAAACAAATTGCTGAACAGAATCTGCCAGATATTAAGCATTGTCGTATCATAGACAGTATATGCACCTGAAAGTGATTCATCTATCATTGCAATTCGAACACAGGAATCAACTTTTTGTTTTTTTACACTATCTTGAAGGTGAATTTGACAGGACTGAGCCAACCTGGGGGTCATATCATTTGGAATGAGTTGGCCAGATATTTGCGGCTGTTGTTGGGGAATGATGATACAGGAAGATGTACCAAAGTCAAGAGATCAGAACCATAGGAAACATTTACGCTGGAAACTTCTATGTAATTATAGCCTGATTATTTTTGAGGAGCCGTGATTCCACCATTATCATTATAACCTGCTGACTATGAGGGGATGAGTATCAGTCATGCCGTGGTACAAACCCAGGCCTTATCTTTAAAAAAAGTGAGGGAGTCTCGGAAGCTCTTTAGACAGAAGTTGGATTTTCAATGAATTCTGCAAAGACCTTCATCATGTGATGTTATGCATGGTAAGATGTTTTGAAGTGAGTAATGAAAGGTGGTGAACATATTTTAACAGAAAATTTGCATCACAGTAACATGAACACAGTCGGATGTTTCAAAGTGAGTAATGAAAGGTGATGGACATATTTTAACAGAAAATTTACACCTCAGTAACATGAAAACCTTAAGTGATTCTTTCTACTTCAATCTGGCATGTATGGAGAAAAAGGATTTGGTGTTTCTAGACATGATGCTGAGCTGATTATGCTTAGACGTTTTTGATATTTGTTGTTATGATGCTGGACTACAAAGTTGTGACAGGATAAAATCAGTTGCTAGGCATGGTCTGTGCAGGCATTAGTCGTGGAACAACAAGATAACATTCGAGCATGATGTGGTTGCAACCAGAAAAACTGGGCGGTATGAATTGAAACCAGGTAGATCAAGATTTCTTGCAAAACTCATTATAGGAAAGGTATCTAAAAGATGCCATACGTTTCCAAGCTGGATTGTACTTAAAACCTTCCATGCTTCACCATCATAAGAACCTTAAATGGTACATGATCCTTTCTTCTTAATTTTGTATTGAGAAAAAGGTGAGGTATTTCTAAAGGAAAATTGTGCTTGATTAGGAACTGACTAAGCTAAGCCATTGTGATATGTGGCGTTAATTTAGGGTATGAAGTTGTCATGGGTTTTAATCAGCTGTTAAACATATCCTACATAGGCGTTGATCCTGAAATATTTGTGATGATAGTGCACTTCAATTACATTGGATGGCATCAATGTAAATTCCGATGTCGCTATACATGTGCTGTTTGTGAACAAGTTAAGCAGAATTAACTGCAAACAAATTAACTCCTATCGGCACATTTAAGTTTGCGAATTATCTGGCAGAAGAATATTTTAATCATATATCAAAGTTGACTGAATCCATGGATCAACAGCACTGGGATATTGGCAGCTTGGTGAGCTCGATTAACCTTTATCCAAAAATGGTCTCTTGGGTACCCCCTCCCTATGGTCTGGTTAAAGCAAACTTTGATGCTTCTTGGAATGAAGGTACTGTTGGGATAGGTTATATTATAAAGAACCATGAAGGCAATGTATTATATGCTGGAGCACAGCGATGTCAAATAGGTACTGTTCCGATGGCAGAGCTGCAAGCAGCATGGAATGTTATGGTCATGGCAGTTCATCAGTTTCAGTTTAAAGCTATTTGGCTAGAGGGAGATTCAGCAGTGGTTATTAAATGAATTTCTAATATTTATAATTGCATCTCGAGCTTGACTACAGCAGAGCTTCTTCATCCATTGCTCTTGGATATTAAACACTTCTTAACCTCTTTAGATTTCTTTCTTGTTTCACATTGTTATAGGGAAGGAAATCAGCCGGCGGATAGATTAGCCAGGTTGATGTAGATTTTTCTTTTTTTTTTTCTTTAATGCTTTTTGAAATAAGAACTCTGGTCTCTGCTGATATTGCCAAAGTTTCATATTTTTGTTATTAGTTTTTTTTATTGGGGTATATTTTGCCTCTCAGCCAGGTTGCTCCCCCAAGTTCTCAACAATATTATGACCTTGGGGCATTCTCTGTGCAAAGCGCTATCACTTGGATGTTACTGGAGCCTCGTGAATGTCCAAGTTGTTTGCAGTTCTCTGCTCATTGATAGGAATCTGTCCAAGTTGTTTGTCATGGCCTCTTCGCTTTCAGTGGGCAGATGAGGAGACTGGAGGTGAAAGCGGATGCTTTATCTTTTGGGTGGGCGCCAACTTTGATGGCTTACAGTTTGTGCGGCTGATTGGATGGCAATGTGTGTCGCTAACCCTATGGCAACTACTTTCCAGACTGCTGCTTTGGGAATTAATTTAGATTTTTTGTATTTTCTGAGTCACAGGAACGTACTTTCATTGGATTGGTTTAATAAATCCGATTTTATCAAAAAAAAAAAAAAAAAACTTCGATATTTTCTCACGTCTCCAGAAAGTAATTGGGATAGACTTGAATTAGACCAATCACGCCGCCATGGCTAAGGTAAATGCTCAGTGACTTAGAGTGATGTGACCTCTTGTAGTGTTTTTTTATTTGAACTTATCTTTAACTAAGGCATCTTTTTAGCTTCTTTTAGCATGCTACTTCTTGTGAAGCTGTTGTCAGGTTTTGTGCATTGCGGTCAAGACGTATGTAAGAAATTTACCTTTGTTGTTGGTGTGTGTCTTGATCCTATCAATCAATAAGCGGTGCTGTTTTATGATATTTTGCTTTCTTCGCATTCTCTACTTCGTGGTGGCTTAAGTTCAACTAAGAGTTAACACAAGCTCAACATATCAGCTACCCTTCATGTAGTCGTTCTCCTAGCTGGGCTTGATAGGCCAAGCCACCTGATATTGTGTTCTTGTACGGATGGGTAAAAGGAAGATGCTCAATCATGCGAATAAATCAGCCTAAGGATTAATTTTCTTCACTCCCCTCACTCTCTACCGCTCAATTATACCTAAGGGTCAAGTAGTCCTCTAACCAACTTACCATCTACGTCTACAATACAAGTATAATATTTCATAGTCTTAACTTGATGACTTGGTCTGGATTAAGATAAAATAAGGCGTGGGTTCAGCAACAATAGATCTTTCTATGTACAAAGGATATATGAGTTTTGAAACTTCACTTTAATTTCTCGGGCTGCTTGCACATGTAATGAATGCTTTATCCAACAAAGCATGGTATGACATGTGACCCATCTCAAATATAATATGTGGATAGCTAGTTGATAGATGATCATCCATGTATGTATTGGGTGTTATATGCAAAATCTCGGTATATTTATAATAATTATAGAGTGGCATGCTATTCGGAGTAGGTCGGAATATGTTCAAGATTCAGAATAAACATCTAATAAATTAAATAAAAATAATTTAAAAATTAAATAAAATAAATTTATTTATAAAAAATAATGCAATTTCTTCTCGTAGAGATGTCCCACTAAAATGCTTTGGACATAAAAATAATTCTCTTTTTTATTTAAAAAAGATAAAGATCAAAATAATAAGTGCTCTTTCTCGCAGAGATGCCCCACTAAAAGGCTCTAGATATAAAAATAATTCTCTCCCTTGCCATAAAATAAGATGTCTCGCCAAGCACCTCATAAGCTCTCTCCCTCTCTTTATAAAATTATACTTTCTTTCCCACTACATGACAAAAACATCAACATCTCTTACTAAAAATCAAAAATATTACTATTCCACTTTAATTAAAAATAAATTTCAATATATTAAGCTAAAGACTTAACCTAACTAAAATACATTAGCACCAAGAAACAAACTATTCTAATTAGTCTTATAATAGAAAACAAAAATAAACTAAAAATAGAATCCTAATACAAGCACGATAATGAATGTCTAACATAAGTTTCTATTTGTAGCAAGTGCCATTTTGTTTGCTTACTCGAGATAGGTAGACTCATAATTAATATTTCTTCTCTGGGCGGATTCCATTTCTCTTCATTATATGAGATCATGGGGGTCATGTTTGAAAATCCAGTTTGAATGACCTACAATGATGCTTCGCAAACAGTAGCGAACTATTCATAGCCCAAGCAGTAGACAAGATATGCTGTGCTTCGATTTGGTAGTCTATCCACTACACCTCACTCTGAGCCCCTTCCCCCTGTTCTTTGATACTTATGCTCTCCTAATGGCAGGACACTCTCTGATAGACATGCTCTCCTAGTGGAGTACTGCAATGGTCGGTTCATCGATTGTGCCAAATACCACTCATTTTCCTCTGGGAGGGGTGGCCCTCTGCCTTCTACCAAAAATGATGGAATGCTTTACTTGGGGAACACCCAGGCCTTCAGAAAATGGGGTCAGAACTAATTTCAGAAGCAAGGTCACATTTGAAGCAACGTTGGAAGTCACCGGTTTTAAAAATCTTACCAATCAACAGTAGGTGACTGAATAGCGAACAGATAGTAGAACCCAATCGCCCATTTTTAGTACATGTTGTTCCTTATTCTGTCATCACCTAGTAAGTTTCAGAATATATGGATGGCAGTAGGTGGATAACTGGATTCCCACCCAGCTATTTCAGAAACCTGAAAGGATTAACTCGTGCATTATGTTGCTACCAAACCCCAAGCAGCTGTCGTTGACAATCGTAATGGTTACAGTAACCACTGTTTGGTAGATTTGGCTGGACAAAGATTGTTTGAAATTAAGATATACGTAGGCCCAGATCACCGGACACAGAATAAAAACAGGTTCTTTAAAAGTTGCATAAAGATTTGAATTCAAAATATTATTTCATTGAATAGAGTAAGTATTAAATAACAAGAATTATAACAACATATTGATCAGATAAGCAGCTTTTATTTTAATTCTTGTTATCAATGCATATAAAACATGATGAATCTTTTTTGAAAGTTGTCGTTTCAAGCCTTACGGCCTTGCAGGTTGCTGCCCATCAGTCGATCCTTGGCATGTGAAAGCGCACAGGATGCCTCGTACACCACACCAGGACTCTGTGTGGGAAATTCATTGAAATTGGGTTGATTTTTCTATGGGAACCAGGCGTGTTAATCTGCACACATTTTATTTTTTCAAAGGCTCGTTCTAGTCTTGATCTAAACTTCTTCTATAGGCCTATTGCACTATAGAAAAATCTATGCAGATCTTTTTTTTTTTGTCCCATAAAATTTGGGCAGAAAAGGGATTGGATTAAGAAAATTCAATCCAATCCTGCTGAATTTTTCAAATAGACCCTAAGACTTGTAAATAACCTATAGCTACCACGGTCATACAAATAGGACCATATGGGAGATTATTGGTTGGATCAAGTACACCGTGGATCCACCAGCTCGGCGATGGACTAATCCGACCGTAAAAGGATAACGACCAAAAAGAAACAAAGAAAGAAAGCAACAAATGCCGTGATTATGTGTTTCTTCGTAGTTGGACTGATCTACTACTGAGCGGGTGGATCCGTTCCAACCAATAATTTCACCTCCGACTGTATCAACATGACGCCATCAAGCGTCCGATCGGCCTGGTCCAACCGATCTCTCGATGGGTGGAAAGTGGAAATGAAAGGACCGGGCGAGTGGAAGAAAAAGCCAGGCGGTCGACACCAAAATGTGGATGGTACCGACGAAAGCAAAGTTGTTGGTAGGGACGGTAGTAGGTTCGCATTTTTGCGGTCGATGCAGCTGTCGGATGCTTGACAATGGCATGGTCGCTTGAAGCCATCCTTAGGAAAACACTGGCACCTGAATTATCCATTGTTAATGTTTTGTGATTGGAGGTTAATAACTTTGATATGACCTGTTGGCCAAGCTCAAGCAGCTATCAAATTCGACGGTTTGCAGGAAGCTTTTACGGACGGCAGCGTCACTCAGTCAAATTAGAACGTGTTTTACAAGCAAGAACTGTACATCCACCTCGGGTTAACATCATGATACGGCTGTAATTGGAGTCCCACTTAATCCACTATCTTTCACATTTATTTTAGCCTCTGGTGTCAAATTAGTGACGCCAACCAAGACTTGCAAGGGGTATTATATGTTCTCTCATGTCCACTTCTAAACATGTGAAACATATGCAAAATATAATTGGAAGGCACGTTTGGTGAAGGGGGAATAGAATGAATTAGAATAGAAATCGGAATAAATACATTCCCCAATATATTTGATTTGTGATTAGAACAAAAATCAAAATGAGCTTTAAATACTAAGAGAAGATAGAGATTGGATTTTTGGATTAGAGCAATTCCTATTCTCTCCTAGAATTAGAATAAAAATGAAGAACAGAAGTCACTCATTCTCATTCTAGAGTCCAACTCATCTCAACCAAATATGCTATATATTGGATGATAAATTTGCATCTCAAACAACTGCAATTAATATAATAGGAATTTATGACATTGGTGTAAGGTGGGCCATGAGCCTTCGAAATGAACATATAAACTATTTGTATGGTGCTTTGCACAAAGCCATAGATCTATGCTCTAAATATATACAAGTAATTAACCATACCTCATGTCCCCTGTAGACTTGACATTGAGGAGTTAGAAATTGTCTCCTTGGTTGCATGGTTATAGTATTGATCTATCATCTTAATTACATGAACTTAATTATTTCCATACATCAACGGTATATATATTATTAATTAGTAATCAAGTGGCATAGTTGTAATTGAAGTATATCAAACAAGTTATGTATGTGAGGATCCGTATAAGTATGTATTTAGTCTCATGTTGATTATTTATTAAAAATATTGAATAGTTATATAGGATCAAAAAATTTAAATAATATTTTTTGATTAATTTTTTTGAATGAAATCTTAGATTATTATAATGGTATTAGAATTTACCTAGCTTATAGCATGTGTTAACTAGGAGATATAGCATGGACTCATTAGGATTGATTATGAGAAGATCGTGATTATTCTTTAAATAATATCTCTTAGTTAATTTTTTTTTGGATGAGATTCAGAATATATGTATCAATTATTGACTAATTTTCAAGGCAGATGTGATTTGTAGAGACTGTCCTCGCATCAAATGTCTCCTTATCTACTGGTGCATGCTTTCCCGTGGCACAAAGGCACGGACATACTGTTCTCTTTCCAACCAGGTGGGGTAACAAACTTCCAGAAGTCCGACCTAACCCACTCCTGCCCTCTATGCAGTACTACACTGTTCATTATCCAGAAGCAAAGGAAAAATGCATTCGCTATAATTTTTCCCTGCCCCAAATAACAAGAGATACCCTTCCTCCTCCTACCCCCCTCTCTCTCTCTCTCTCATGGGCATGACACCTCCTTGTTCCATGGCTTGTATCGCAAACGAAAACAATGAATCCAGCCAGGTCCTCTCTAATTCCGTATTCTTCTCCTCCCAACCAAGCCTCCCCTCCCTCCCCTCCCTTAATTTCCGCGACCAACTCCCACCCCCATCCCTCCATCAATGCATCACCACCTTAAAAGGCCACTCCTCCTACGTCTCAGCTCTCACCATCCACGACAAGTCCCTCTACAGCGGCTCCTCCGACCAAGACATCAGACTATGGACCTCCATCCCCTCAGACCCACCGTCCCACCAAAGTATCCCTCCAAGTTTTATCGTCGCCGCTACCAAAAGCCCAGTAAAATCCTTAGCGATCTCGGGTGACAATATATTTAGCTCCCACCAAGACCATAAGATCCGTGTATGGCAAATTAACCACCACCAAGAGCACCCCCGTTGCAAGCTACGTGCTGTCCTGCCGACTCCCAAGGACCGCTTCCTAAGCCTCCTCTTGCCCAGGACCTACGTTCAAGTCCGGCGCCACAAGAAATGCACCTGGGTGCACCACGTCGACGCCATCTCCGGCCTGGCCCTCTCGCACGACGGCGCCCTCCTCTACTCCGTCTCGTGGGACCGCACCCTTAAAGTCTGGCGCACCTCCGATTTCAAGTGCATGGAGTCCGTCGCCGGTGCCCACCACGACGCTATCAATGCGATAACCGTGTCGTGGGATGGCTACATCTACACTGGCTCGGCCGATACCACGATCAAGGTGTGGAATCTGCACGCCGAGGAGAAGAAGCATTCACTAGTAGCGACACTAAAGCGGCACAAATCGGCGGTGAACGCGCTGGCTTTGAGCGCCGATGGGTCGGTTCTGTACTCGGGGGCATGCGATCGGTCGGTCGTTGTTTGGGAAGGGGGTGGTGGGCACATGGCGGCGACCGGTGCACTCAGAGGCCACACGAGGGCGATCTTGAGCTTGGCCGCGACGGCGGAGTTTGTGTGCAGCGGCTCGGCCGATGGAACGGTGAGGGTGTGGAGGAGAGGAGAGGATAAGCGGTACTCATGTTTGTCCGTGTTGGAAGGGCATGGAAGACCCATCAAGAGCTTGGCAATGGTGGGGGTTGAGAGCCACATTGAGAGCAGCAGTTCGTATCTGGTTTTTAGCGGGGGTATGGACTGTGATATAAAGGTGTGGAAGCTTTTGGTCCCTCCTTTGGAGGGAATTATGTGACAACGATTTTGGCTTCGGACGGTAGTCCTGCGGCAAGAAGCTGCAGTTCAATTTGAGTTGTGAAATATTCGGGTGAGGGCTCCTGTCTTGAGCCAGAGCGGGTTTGGACAATCACTTGGGACTCAGAATCCTCTATGATGCGCTGTTTGCACCATGGATTACTGTACCATATTTGATGATTGCTATCGGATGACCATCAAATAAAATGTGTTGCGTATAATAGTACAGCAGTCTTGTTTGATGGCCATTCTATAGTACAAATTATACATTAAAAAGAATTCATGCTCATTAAATATTAGGGAGGGTCCAGCACGAGCTTGGTGTGTTGAAAAGTAGGCCTACCTACCTACCATATTCTTTGTATATTTAACCCTATCTAGAACAACTCGATCCCACCCTTACCAATTTGTACCCCACTTTCCAATATAGTGAAACCAAAATGGGAACATTATCTATTTACTTTCCAAAGGTCCTTTTTTTTTTTTTTTTTTGATAAAATGATCTACCAGGTGAACTCCTTAGTTTTTAATCTATACATTGAATTCCGTAGTGAGGTCCAATGGCTGGAACAAAGTGTTGAGGTTGGTAACCCGCTAACCAGATCCAAAAATACAATTTAGGTGTGGAAAACAAACCCCAATATGATATCAGATTAGTTCGGGATCAGATTTTTATATTGAACCTCAAGTTTTCTTAGGTCATGTTTGGATTTAAATAGATCTATATACAAAAACCTAAAATCCAACCTACTTACATGCACACATGCAAATATATGTATATACACACCCGCACTCATAGATATATCCATGCATATTTATTTATATGTTTCTATGCACCTCTACTATTTTTGATGGTCATGAACAAAAAAAAAAAAAAATCAAGTTGAGAATAGTCAAGTAGTAACCCATTTTGTTTTATTAAATCAATTTCCATGTAATTCATTGTTGTCTCTCTATTATATATTTGTTGTGGTTTAATATTTATACTTAGCTTGGTCATCATGATTGGAGTTTTTTTATCTTTTGATTGCATAAAGTGACAGAGCCATTGGGTTGATGGGGCACACACATTTCCCCCCTAGCCGTATAAAAATGTATTCCCCTCTTGAATCTCCAATTATATCTATTATTTATGCTCCCTGCATCCCCTCCCCTTGATGCATCGCCTTTTTGAGTCCCTTGCTCCTTGCCGTTGACACTTATCTAACTTTCCACTTTCTCGAGTAAGAAAAATATTGTCTAAACACATGACTTTGCTTGTTAATCGCGATGTACCTTGTAAATAGACACAAGACAACTCTATTGCCCAAGGCTCGGATTTTTCTACTCCACTAGACTAGTCTGAATTTATTTTCTTAAATTCTTGTCCAACCCTTGTCTGAGCCTATCCTAAAGCCAGATTGACCCAATGCAACATAGCCCAACACACTGCAAGGCTCTGCTTGACAAGATCTCACCTCTAGCGCTGCACCCACACACAATGACAACATCCCCATTTGTCATCCCCTCCATTATCAATCCTTGATGACCAAAAATAGGTTGAAATTTCAAAAAAAATCCTAGGAGAATTGAGCCTTTCCAAATCTTAGTCATTTTCCATCCTCTTCCCAAGAAAATGTTAGGAGACCTTTAGAACCTTCTCACCGGAGGGATAATTGCGGCGCTTGTAAACCTTTCTCATTCTTAAACTAGATCTTTGCTCATAAGCTTTATCCAATTGCTTAGGTTTCAACCACTTTAGTAGTTTCATGGCAACTCTAAATCAAATCCCATATCTAGGAGACTAGGAGAGTCTTGAATGATGGGTCAACCTCCATGGCTCAATTTGACTTGTAAGCTTAAGTTCTAGAACTTGGTGCTTGAACTATCCAATCTTTTTTGTCCAAATTCTTATGGCTCTTTATCATCCATTTTCAAGATAGATTCAACAACTAGAACTAAAAACACCAATCACCTATGAGATCTTATCCAATATCGTGACTTAATTTGAACTAAATTGTATCAATCAACTAGAATTATATATACACGCCCTAGTTCCTATTTAGTTGCCTGTAATTAGGTTTTCAAACTTAGTTTGGCAGAAGACTACTTCACGCTTTTCTTTTCGTAACAAAGTTCACTTAAGGCTTTGGTTGGTCTCAATTAAACTGAGTTCACACATGATCCAATTTAAAGAGAAATGACCTAGAAACCAAAACCACTCCAATAAAGTGGGCTCCCGCTCAACCCACTTATATCAAACAAAACACATGCTAAATTAATGTTTTGACCATAATTGATATGGTTTGGATTCATCGGCTTATGTCACTAGATCAGCTAACCAGCCCTACCAACTAGACTAGCCAACAAAAGTGACCAACCAAACAATAATGACTAGACTAACCAATTGAATATAGCGAGCTACATATCCCTAATTTGAAGCATATTAGAGATGGTCAAAGCCCATTAAGGAAGGTGATTATTGCCCCACACTTATAAGGTATATTGTAGGATGAGTGCAATTCATTTTATATGTTTGGATAGTTATTGTACGTCCGATGGTTACGATCTACCCTCTCTTTTTGAGCAATGGTCCATACACACACTCTTATATATACAAAACCTAAGGAATCTTGAAGTACATTGATTCTTTTGCTCTATTTTAAATTGCTCAAACTCTTAGGTCTATACTATTCCACTAAAACTTGATCCAACTTAACTAATAAAGGGTCCTCCACCGGATCAAATATGACAATCTATGTTTTTTCTTCTTCCTGTTTTAATGTCGGGGCCTTCCAATCTGAATAGACAATTCGAGCAAACTGTTCAAGCAAATCTATCACTATTTATCGGTTCATCTACTTCTGCTAGTCTATATTTTGGCAGCAACAATATCCGATTCATTTCAACTTGGCTAAAAAATTGATCCATACTTGGCTCAAACCGAAATAATCTAGGCCTACCTGGGTTTCCGGGTCACATCAATTTTTGCCAACCCAACATGTAGGGATTATAGACGACGGTAGCAGGCCGAGTGCAAAATAATGGCCCAAATGCCAGCCCGGTACCGGTTCGCATTTAATCGGGTTTCCTGGAGAGGGGCAGGGTCCAGCTTTCAGGTTGCGGAGGCCAGTCCGAGCGATTTGCGTACAAACTGAAGGAGGTGGCCATCGCAGGTCAGTTTGGAAAGTTTTGGTACTGTAAACGAGGGCGGCGGGAACCTTATCCTTCCCTTCTCCATGGATGCCAAGTAAAAAGCTCTCCTCCGCTTGCTTCATTCTCCTCCTATTTGTTCTTCTTAGATGTATCTCTCCCTCTCTCACCCTTCCCCCTTTCTCTCGCCCAAAACCCCGTCGGACTCCCCATCGCTGCCATTTCTCCCACCCTCCTCTCCCAAACCATCCCTACGCTTCCAGAACCCCAAACCTCCGAAATTCCATCTCCGAACCTCCTCCGTTTCCGCGCCTGCCAACGAAACCCTAGCCAAATCCGCGATCCAGAGGATCTCCGAGAAGCTCCGGAGCCTCGGCTACCTTGCCGACGACCCCACCAAGTCCGCCGACCACCCCCCGACCGGCCCTGGCTCCGCCGGCGAGATCTTCATCCCCATCCCTCACGAGCTCCCCAAGCGCCGCGTCGGCCACACCATCGATTCGAGCTGGAGCACACCCGAGCACCCGGTTCCCGAGCCCGGATCCGGGACCACCATCACGAGGTTCCATTATCTGTGGAGAAGAGAGAAGGAGCAGGAGAAGGAGAAAAAAGCTTCGAAGGAAGTGGTGCCAACGGTCGCGGAGCTGACTATTCCGGCAGAGGAGCTGAAGAGGCTGAGGAGTGAGGGGATACGACTGCAGAAGAGGCTGAAGGTGGGGAAGGCGGGTATCACGGAGGGGATTGTGAATGGGATCCATGAGCGATGGCGGAGGTCGGAGCTCGTGAAGATCAAGTGTGAGGACTTGTGCCGGATGAATATGAAGAGGACCCATGAAATATTGGAGGTAACTTTTGGTTTGTGATGGATATGTAGAAAAAAAATGATAACTCCACATATTAATTGATTTATGTTAATTTGATGAAAAAACCTTGGAACTCATCTTGTTCAGTTATGAAAATTCTCTGACATTGAAACTATCCGAAGGCATTGAACCACAAATTATATTGTAGATCTTATCTTGCCACCTCCTAGGAACAACTGATCGAACCACAAACTATCAGTTTAGTCGTACTTAATTTTGTTGCAAGCTTTCAAATTGTCTTAACACTTAACTTTTGAAGAAACGCAGAAAAGATTTACCTATATTTCATGTAAATGGGTTACTAAGACAATCTTCGAATTTCCTTTCCAATTAATTTCTTGGCACTTGGGTCCGTGCACTGTATGATGGGGCTGTTGGTTGTCTTTATGCTGCACAACATGTACTGTATTGTTGCTAAGTTTTTGGTTTCATGTAATACTGTCTCTGAGGTGGCAGTTATATGTCTATATCGGTTTATAAAGTTTGCCATTCTGTTCCAAATTGATAATTGCAATGTGCACATTCTGTTATTTGCTCTTACTCCCAGAGAAAAACCGGAGGTTTAGTCGTTTGGAGATCTGGGAGTATCATTATTTTATATAGAGGGACCAACTACAAATATCCTTACTTCCACTATGGAGATGAAATGAAAACGAATGGGGATGGAGTATCTCCAGAGTCTAGCATGGAGGATGGAGCATTGGATAAACAAGGGGTGAATTCTGTGCCCTCAAGTATTGTCAATTCATCTGCTGGATCTTTGGCCACTTCAGCTCGATCCTCTTTAGTTATTGGTATTGGATCTCCAAATAAGGTGCGACTCCAGCAACCTGGTGAAGCTCAACTTGAAGAAGAAGCTGATCGATTATTAGATGGATTGGGCCCACGGTTTACTGATTGGTGGGGATATGACCCTTTGCCTGTTGATGCTGATCTATTGCCAGCCATTGTTCCTGGATTCCGCAAACCTTTCCGTCTTCTTCCATTTGGCATAAAACCCAAGCTAACAGACAGGGAAATGACTACATTACGGAGGCTTAGTAGGCACTTACCATGTCATTTTGCATTAGGTGAAATTCAAGTGCCTGTCTTCTTTGGCTATTCACTTTATGCTTTGCTAGATTTTTATATGATACATTCATATATTTGTGATTTGCAGGGAGAAATCGGAACCATCAAGGTTTGGCTGTTTCCATGATCAGGCTATGGGAAAAATGTGAGGTAGTTAAGATTGCAATTAAGAGAGGTGTGCAGAACACAAACAGTGAGTTAATGGCCAAGGAGTTAAAGGTAGGTATGTTGTACCACCTAATAATCTTCGCTGAGATATAGTTGAACTGCCTATGCTTTTTATCCATCTATATGACCAATAATTTCTTCTTCCTAAAAATACTAATGTGTAGGCACAGATGATTATTTGAGACCCAATTAGGATTGTTTGGTGAAACAGAATTCATGCAATAGATGTCATATAAATAGTTGGGACATGTTAATTGTAAAGGGAAATTAATTGGCATAAATATGTATATGCATATGTATTGTGCATGCTTATTGCTTGTGTACATAATTTATTCATGGACCTCTGTTTGAAACTCTTGCAGCAATTGACAGGAGGAACTCTTCTTTTAAGGGATAAAGAATACATCGTCTTTTATAGAGGGAAAGATTTTCTGCCTCCTGCTGTCTCTCTTGCAATAGAAGAGCGGAGGAATGGTGGAATAGGTATACAAAAGCAGATGACAGATGGAAGTGGCCGGGTTGCTACTATAGATGCTCCTGAACTGGAGTTTGTTAGAGCTGCTTCTGTAGATGAACCCCATGGAAAAGCTGAAGAAAAAAGAGCCCTCTCCACTGAAAGGAGGTTAAGGACATCTCTTGAAAGAGTAGAGACAAAGTTATTCCAGGTGAAATAGGATAATCAGTAATTGAATTTGGTGGACTTCTGAGTTTACAGTAAGCCTAATGGGCTGAAATCTTATCATGTAGCCCTTTATATTATTCCATTTCAGGTCATGGAAAAGAAGGAAAAGGCAGAAAAGCTTTTGAAAGAGTTGGAAAAACCAGTTGAGCCTCTGAAAGTAGAATCAGATAAGGAGGGAATATCAGAAGAAGAGAGGTACATGCTGCGGAAAGTAGGTCTAAGTATGAAACCATTTTTACTGCTAGGTGAGTTATCCAATTAAGTTTTTTTGAATGTGGTTTGTAATCTAAGATTTTCATAGCCATAGCTGATTGATGAAGTTATGGCTAAAATGATTCCTTAAAGGAATTTGATGCTCTCCCATAATTTAATTTAGATTAAATGAGAGAATCAACTTAATAAGTCTTTATAGTGGTCTTTTAGCGGGACACAAACTTGATATATCGATAATATCAGTCTACTCTGCTGGGCATAGTCATTACTTCTACTCTCCTTTTTTCTTGATTAATGTAGGGGATATGTTCTCTGTTTGGCCAACTTATATCAATGTCATCTTTTTTTATAAACTGATCTTAGTTGGTTATTGACTTAATCAGATGGGGAATGTTAACTTGATCCATGCCATTTCTGAATGGTTATGCATTGTTGGATGATAAACATGATGACTTTTCCTTTTAAAGTTATCTAAGCATCTTTCTTTAAATGTTAGGCAGGAGAGGAGTTTTTGCCGGAACAGTTGAAAATATGCACCTTCACTGGAAGTACAGGGAACTTGTTAAGATAATATCCAAAGACCGTTGCATCGAAAATGTTGAATGTGCAGCTCGGATCTTGGAGGCTGAAAGTGGTGGTATCCTTGTAGCTGTGGAGAGAGTGAGCAAAGGTCATGCGATTATCGTATATCGAGGAAAGAACTACAGGAGGCCTTCAAACTTGAGGCCTCAGACATTGTTGAGTAGAAGGGAAGCAATGAAGCGTTCCTTGGAGGCTCAGCGCAGTGAGGTGAACCTATTTTTCTTTACGAGATATTAATTTTTTGTGCTTTTTTTCTTCAATGATCTCTCAATTTTCTTTCTTCTGTTATCTAGTCGTTGAAGCTTCATGTCTTGAACCTTTCCAGAAATATAGACCAGTTAAAGCATCAGATGGTGAGCTTTCCAGCTGTAGATTTTTTTTATTCCTAACTTTTGCGGTCTTGTTTTAGTTGGAACATATATGTAACTCCTGTTTTTCTCATTAGTCTCAAGTTAAGGATGGCTCGTTGGAAGATTCAGTGCAATTGACCGAGCATGAAAGAATAAGTTCTGCAGCTGAAACAAATGATCAGAGTGGGTCCACATTAGAGAATAGAAATGGTTCTGCTGATTTTGGTTGTCAGGGAGAGAGTGCCGAGGTATGCTTGCACATGAAGCTAAACAGCAAATAACACCTCTATGTATTAATGGGTGCTTTGGATATTTAATATCCCAAGGCATGAGGATTGATTATAAGTTGATGGTAAGGATAGATAATGTATGATGAATATTTAGAACCAGAGTTTTAGTTGATCTCAACCATTTAGGTTGCTATCATTAATTACAGAACCTAATCTCCAAGTTTTCAAACAAAGTGATGATAAGATAGCTTATAAAATAAACGTCTTATTGAATCTTCTTTTGTGAATTAGCATCAATTGGTAGGGCAGTTGATGTTATTGGTGTTATCCATAAACTCTTGTTTCACCATTTTGATTGTGCCTATTAGTTAGTGTCAGTCCGGTTTATATTATGTGCAATATGGACAATTTTGTTATGGTCATTAAGACTTTTTTTTTATATATAGAAAAGCACGTGAAGCTCATTTATGATATCAACAATGTCTGTCTAAGAAAAATCCTAAATCATCCGTATTGCTGTACAGTATGCTATGCGGTGTTCTGTTTATCTGTATTGTTATTGCAGATTATTATATTGCTGTTTTTAGACAGTTAGGAAAAGGCCTTGGGGATATCATTATCACAGACCATCATAATGATACTCAATAGGCCAAAAAATTACGGTTGGAATATTACACCAAAATTTTTTACTATAGCCCCAGACCTGCAGTTATTAATTATAAATATTCAAATACGACCCAAATAGATATGGGATTCAGTATCTGCTTCAGCAGATATCTTCTGCCTTTGTTCCATTATACACATGCATATGCAAGCTACCTGGGGCTCACCTACTATTTCACATCCACTAAATATCTCTATGTACAAAGAAAACTCTCAAGCTAGGACACGCGGAAGCCGGACATCCAACAAATGAAATCGCCATATATATTTGTGGAATGGGTCCCATACCATTTATGAGCGACATCTTTTGTCACCCCATCTCGCATCTTTCTTTTCTTGAAATCTGCATGCATAACACGTGCAAAAAATACTAGATTATCAATGGTGCTTATCCTCTTTTCTACATTTCTCATGGTACTGGGTGTTCAGTATATTAGTCATGTGTATTGACTATGTTCCCCTTCTTTGAATCTACTATGGTCAAGGAAGTTCATGAGATCCATTCGGAGTCCGTGCATTCAGAGGACCATGGTAATAACTCAAGGGAAAATGGAGAAATTGTCAATGCACCATCTAATGTAGTTGGATCTGCATTACCTTTGAATTCTCTAGAGGTACGTTCTTTTGCCTTGGCCCATTAAATATGCCATTCCATTCTTCTCATATAGGATTTATTGGAACAGCATAAATTGATGATATCCAAGCATGAACTAGAGAATTCTGAGACTGAAGTTGTGCGGTCTTTATCTGATACAAGAAATAACAAAAATATACCCAATAATGAATCAGGATGCACTTCTGATGGGCCTGCTTTTCATCCGGGAATTTTTCTGGTATACATCATGATTGCCCCTCCCACTTGGTGCTAACACAAAGACAATCCTGCTGCCCCTCCCCTTTCTCTTTCTTTGCTGCTTTATTAATTACCATTTCTCTTGTGGTGGCTTTTGAACCTCCGATTTGCAGCAAGAAGCTCAGGCCTCATGTTCTACTACCAGTAATATTTGTCATGATTCTAGCAAAGGTTTTGATTCGTCATTGGTAGCAACACGGAGGGAACCTGACTCAATGGTCCATGGAGATGAATTGGAACAGGAATCTGGTGTCGAAATGCCTTTCAAAGCTTCTCCTCTTTCAAATCGAGAAAGGCTCAGTTTACGGAAACAAGCCCTTAAGATGAGAAAACGTCCAGTATTGGCTGTTGGTAATTTTTAAAATCATTCATCATTCATTTTCTGATGTTAAGAAGGCCATGACTCAATTACCCTCCATAGTTTGCTTGAGAAACTGTTCTCCGAAGAAGGAAAATTGTTGTTAATTACATTTGCATTTCATCTATGTTTCAGACACACTGGAATAATTTGATTTTGGTATTACATGTCTGCTGAGTATAACTAAAAATGTCCTTTTCATCTTGCATAAGTCTCAAAATCAGTGAATATATCATGCATTTAGATATGGTATTGATGTAAGTGAGGCTAGGTAGTTGTGAGATTTTCACGTACATTGGTCAGAGAATCATACTTCTAAGAAACCAAGCTTTCAGAGCCCTATGCATTATTCCTTGGATAATGGCTCTAGCATACTGGAAGCAGATCTTTGATGAATGCCTCTTCTCTCCAGGGAGGAACAATGTCATTTCAGGTGTGGCAAAAACAATCAAAACACACTTCAAGAAGCATCCTCTTGCCATAGTAAATATAAAGCACAAGGCCAAAGGGACTCAGGTGCAGGAGCTCATATTTGAACTAGAGGTATGTGTATCCTCTTTAAACTTTTGCTAAACACGTCATTTGTGATCAAAACTCATTTTTTTATCTCTCTACATCTAATTTCTTTAATGAACTCAGCAAGCAACTGGGGCAGTGCTGGTGTCACGAGAACCAAACAAGGTGATTTTGTACAGGGGTTGGGGGGAGAGAGAGACTCCTGGAGGAGTGAAGGAAGTAAAACCATCGAAAGGGGGCAGTAAGGGCACAGTTTCTTCTCAGCTCATGGCAGCCATCAGACTTGAATGTGGTTTACAAAGCAACGACTTGAAATAGGTTATCTCTGGCGGTATGCTTCATCGTTACTCTCCTTTTCCAGCACAACTTCATTGGCGATGTAATTTGCCTACATCTGACTGGATTCACTTGCCTCATGCTCTATTGCAGGATCTTTTAAGATATCTGCATGTAGTTGTGGGTATCCCTGTTGTCTGATATATCCTTTTGTTTTCTTCATCAGTAAATTAGTCTATATAAATTGTTTTTTGTCATACCAAAGTTTGGTCAAGTACCCACATTGTTTGTTATGGAATCTTGTGATTAAGATTTCGACAATATTCACTATGGAATTAATGTTCAAAGTGATTAAACGCTTTTTGTTCATCTGTTGGCTTAGGTCTCAAACTGAGTGGCAGAAATTTGTTTCAAATGGCTATGCATGGTAAAGATGTGTCAAAGTTTCGACACTGTCGCCAGCCACTGAGATTGGGAGGTTGTCTTACAAGTCTTTTTCACAGCTTCATTCATGCCTCGACTGACTAAGCCTAACACAAATTGTTAGCATTCGCCCTGAATTTTCATTATCTGAAAATAATGTAATGCAAACAAATGTTAGACCTGCTGATATTACTTATTGCTAAAGAGCTAACCAATTTATATTTTGCAAGTCTAAATGGTTTGGTTCTCTCTAGTTAGTGAAGACGACCCATTGTTTGCCAGGTCCCTTGGAAAGTCTTCATTACAACAACTCGCAAGCAAAAACTGCATAACAAGGTCAACTGTCGGGGGGACCGGATGGGGAGGCGAACCTGAGATTTGTTGATATATTTTACAAAAAATAAATAATGCTAAGAGGAAATTATATGATCTATGATATTTCGAGCAGATCATTATGTCCAAGTCCGGTCAAATATGTTTCTACTAAACCTGAACTTGGACTTTAAATTTTTGCATCCATATCCGGTCCAAAAGCCAATGGCTGCAAACAAAGCTCCAGCTTGTATGGATCAGGTTCAGGTTTGATTGGCAACGTTGGGACCGCCTCTGGTCTACACTCTTTGTGCCACATCTCATGGCTGATGACTATTTGGTTGGGATAATCTACTATAAAAAAAAAATATATATATATATTAAATTATCATATTTGGTATGAAAAGTTGAAGAGAGATGGTAAAAAAATTGATGAATTTTATGCTTATTTTTCAGGAGAGATGATAAAACAAATACTATGGAGGGTTGGTATTTGGTAAATTTTTGAATGGTGATAATTCATGTTTGATAAAAATAATCTTGATAAAGTTGCATTTATAATCATTAATTTTATTTTAATATTTTTTAAATTTTATTTAATAAATTTTTTTATAAAAAAAATTAAGATGAAAATGACATTATATAAAGGGTTATATGATTATAGTCATTATATAAAAACTAATTGAAGATGATAATACTATTTTAGTATTAAAAAATTATTTTATATTGAAGAATATATTTATAAATTATCATATTCTCATGTAAAATTATTTTCAATTAAATGTAATAATTTTTTTCAGTATCATTTTTCAGAGTAATTTTTTCATCAATCAAATATAGTAAAAAAAATTTTCCTCCGCAATCATTTTTTAAGGATAAATAATTCTTATAAATTATTAGATTATCTTGTAATCTGATATATCCTAACCAAATAGACCCTAAGATCTATTTGATTGGAATTATTCTAGTATGAAAAAATGAATCCTATATTGAATTATCATATTTGATATGAAAAATAGAAAAGAGAGTTGGTAAAAAAAATTGGTGGATCCGATGTTTAATTTTTTGGAGAGAGAAGATAAAATAAATACTATTAGAGATTGATATTTGGTAAATTCTGAAGTAGTGATAATTTATATTTGATAAAAATATTCTTAATAAAGCTATATATTTTATTATTGAATTTGTTGATGTGTTCCAAATTCATTTAATGAAGAGTTTTTGTAAAAGATGTGACAATGCTATTTTGGTATTAAAAAAATATTTTATATTGAAATACATATTTTTATATATAATTATCTCTAACCAAAGTAATAATTTTTTTTAATATTATTTTTTAAAGTAATTTTTTTACTAATCAGATATAATATAAATTATTTTTTTTCATAATTATTTTTTTTTAAAAAAATAATTCTAAAAAATTATCAAATTATCCTATAATTTGATACACTCCAACCGTATGGATCTCTAAAGTTACTTGAAACCTGACAAAATACCCAGTTATTTTTTTGGTCTATAATTGGGTATGGTTTGAAGTTATGAATTAGGTTTTCATTTGGCTTCATGTTCTACACATGCGGTTAGATTTGTTGGCACATGAAAAAGCACACTTGCATTTTATTTTATTTATTTATTTATTTATTTATTTTATTTAATTAGAGTGAACATGGATAACCCGTGCATGGGCTGCATTCCAGAGGACCATGATGGTCACGATAGATGACCATCAAACAAAGCGGTCCACTATCATATAGTTTGTCATGATGGCCATCCACCTCTTAATGATGGATATGCTTCCCTTATTGCAAAGGATCTTAATTGTACTTTCAGGCCCTCCGTCAAGTCCTGAAGGGATGCAAAGCTCACGCTATGAACTTGAATCAAAGCAGCAACCGATGTTGGTGAACCAAAAGAAAATTAATGGCCTCAAGCCACGAAGGTATCACGTACAAAAATGCAGGAACCCGGGCTTTTGCACAATGATTCCTGTATATTAGGTACATTCGTGAAAGGTCCATCTTATCAACTCCAAAACTGCAGTTGAAATAAGATGCATTTGTCAACAAAGGCTAGTAAGGCAATCTCCCAATCTCAATGGCCGGCGAATTTATTTACCTAGGATTTATCACCAATTTATTTATATTTCCCTTATTTATTCTTTCTTTACCTTCCTACCTGTCGAGCTGACATCGTGATCTAAATTAACAGACATCTAACCATGTACCTTAATATTTAAAATAATTTTTAATCAATAATTAAAATAGTTGGATATGATTTGTTATTCAGTTTAACTTCGAGGATCCGCACGTCGCGTGAGATGGATAATTATAATCTATAATTATTAAAATTTTTTAATAATAAATATTCATAATAAATATTTTATTAATTTTTTAATATTTTATTTTATTTTATTAATTATATATATTATATATTTTTATTATTTTATAAAATAATATTTTATTTTTTTATTTTTCTTCTTATTTTTATATCTTCTATGCGTTCACCAGTATCGTCACATTGTGCTGCTCCAGATGACTCCTCTTCTTTCTCGACAAATGTCAATCTTGATCGCACTCCTCGACATTTCTATCGGTACCGCCACGGTTAGTGCCACCACTGAAGAAAGAGAGAGAAACTCTCTCTTCTTTTTTTTTTATAAAATAATATTTTATTATTATTATTTTCTTTCTTTCTATTCTTATATCTTCTTCATGTCCACCGATGTCGTCCCATTCCTTCTGCTTATACTTTCTCCAAACTTTTGAAGGCTATTAAATACAAAGATTTAGCTTTTAAATTGACGGAGTATCGTGCTCTATTTATAGATAATTTATTAGATTTAATCTAATCCGATCCAATAGACCGATTCAGATCTCGAAATATATTATTTTAAAAAAATAATAAAAATATTATTTTTTAAAAAATAAATTAATATGTTATTATTTTTAAAATTAAAAAATAATATGTTATTTTTTAAAATAATAATAAATTAATATTTTTAAAAAAATATTATTATTATTATTTATAATATTTTAAAAATAATATTTTTTAAAAAATATTTTTCATCTCTTATCCCTTTTCTATTTTTATTTTTAAAATATTATTATTATTTTTAAAAAAATATTTATTATTATTTTAAAATAATATTTTGATTCCACGTGGTACAACTAAAGTCATCTGAGACACTGAGATGGCAACACTATAATACTCCTTTATATAGTATTTTTTAAAAAAACATCTCTTATCCCTCTCCTACTTTTATTTTTAAAATATTATTTTTTAAATTTTTTAAAATACTACTTTATTATTATTTAAAAATAATATTTTGATTTTATATGGCATAACTAAAATCATCTGAGATATTAAGATAACAACACCACAATACTCCTTCATAGAATATTATTATATATATAATAGATATTATTTTTTTAATTTTTTAAAATACTATTTTATTCATCTCTTCTCTTCTTTTCATACCTTTTCCATACCCACTGGTGCTGCCCCACCCCCACCGCCTCTCCATTGCTCCTCTTCTCTCTTGGCAAATGTCGATTTCAATTGCACCCTCAAGCACCCCTGTTGGTATCATCACCATTGATGCCATCACTAAAGAAAGAAAGAAAAATTCTTTCTCTTCTTTTCTTTTTTTTATAAAATAATATTTTATTATTATTATTATTATTTAATTTTTATATCTTTTTTGTGTCTGCTAGTGCCATCCCACCATGGCTCCTCTTCTCTCTCAGCAAATACCGATCCCAATCACACCTTCGTCCACTCACTTCTTCTCGTACTTTCTTCAAACTTTTAGAGGCTATTAAATATAGAGATTTAGCTTTTGAATCGACAGAGTACCATGCTCTATTTATGATGATTTATTTAATTTAATCTAATCTGATCTAATAGATTGATTTAGATTTCGAAACATATTATTTTTTTAAAAAATAATAAAAATATTATTTTTTAAAAAATAAATTAATATATTATTATTTTTAAAATTTAAAAATAATATATTATCTTTTAAAATAATAATAAATTAGCATTTAAAAAAATATTATTATCTTTATAATATTTTATTTTTTTTAAATAATATTTTTTTTAAAAAAAATATTTTCATCTTTTATTTTTTTAATTTTTATTTTTAAAATATTATTTTTAAAATTTTTAAAATACTATTTTATTATTATTTAAAAATAATATTTTGATTCCATATGGCACAACTAAAATTATCGGAGATGTTGAGATGACAACACCATAATACTTCTTCATAGAGTATTAAAAATAATATTTTTTTTTAAAAAATTCATCTCTTATTATTTTTTTTAATTTTTAAGATATTATTTTTTAATTTTTTAAATACTACTTTATTATTATTTAAAAATAATATTTTGGTTCAGCATGGCACAACTAAAATCATCTTAGATGCTGAGATGAAAATACCATAATACTCTTTCATAGAATATTATTTTATATATATAATAAATATTTAACATTATTTTGCTCTACATAACTAAATAGTTCAATTTAACTCATTATTTATACTCCGTACTATCATGTTTATACTGTGATTGGGACTTCGCGGTAAAACACAATGTAAATATCCATGTTGACAAGTTTGCCCCGCTGGGGCTGGAAATGGGGTGAATATTGGGTTGGGCTGGCTTTAGTTGGGCTTGGATCAGACTCGAACTGTTCAAGTTAATATTGGGCTCCGAATTAGTTTCAGACTTAGCTAGGGCCGGTGCCTGGCTGAGTCTGGACCTAGCCTGAAGCCTGAGCCCGACTTCTGGCCCGACGCTCGAGGAGTGCGACCGTCAAATTTGGCGACGTAAGCTTTTTGTCAATTGTTCTTCGGGTTTCTAGGTTAACATGATCTATTTGGATACCTGCAAGCTATATACTTCCAAGAAAGTTAGGTATCTGAGAGTTGTCACATCTGATGATTCTGATGAATTCCGTCTCATGCTGAAACAGTCAGAATTCTGGCCATATTCTTCTGAGCACTACAAAACCTGGTGGTCCTTAGAATGTGGGGCTGAGATGAGTGCAATTATATGCTCCTCTTGATTAGAATCTGCATATAATTTTTCCATCCCCCCATCATGAATGGTTTATCATCTACTTTACCTTTATCAGGTTACATGAGCCTCGTGCTTGTAGCACATATGGTTCCCGGTTTCAGCCTTGTTACAACTCGGAAGTACTTCGTGAGAGCATGACATCTCGGTGGTTGATTTCTTCTGGACCCATTGTGCCATGTGGTGATAGACTTGCACGATCGGGTGTTGAGCAGTGCATATTCCACCAATCAATGCGTGCATGCTAGAAGTCACGGGCAACAACAAAAATGAAAAATCTTACAATACGTACCCCAAAATTAACCCAAAGAGACTGTATCTGGATGCTCTGTCCGGTGATTTTTTTGTTTTTTTGTTTTTTTTTAAATAATGTTCTGAGTTCCAAGTCGAATTCAGCACTACTCTTATTAAAAAAATGAAAAAGGAAAAGAAAAGTATTTTAAAGCCTCTTTGGATACATTCTAGAGTACATGTATCCCATCAAATCTGATGGCAAGGATATATCCCATCAAATCAGTGCAAAGCTTGGGAAAAGAGTGATTGCTTTTAGGATCAAATTGCCTGTATTCTGAGACAACAACGGAAGCAAGGCGTGCTCTTTCGTACAGTGCTTGGCATGCGGTTGCTGGGCCTGGGGGCGATACACGGCACACTGATAAAAGACTGGGGGAAGGCCGTGCTTGATTGCCGACTCCTATTTATGCTGACGCCGATGATACGTTTCATCTCATTTCATTTTCCATCGGTTGTTGTTTGGGCCAACGCGATGGGGACCGGCCGAATAGCGCTCGTCCTCACGGGAACAAAGGAAAATTGTAAGGCCGAAAAATGTTCCAAAAGAGGACGGAGCATATTTGTTCCACCCCTCTGCTCGCTTTCCACCGCGAATGATGAGCGGTCGGCGTCTGGTTTGGGCTCCACCTGCTCCCCTTCCCCTTAATTCCGTAGCCTCAAAATTTTGCCTTTGTACAGGAGCTGAGTCAGGTGAGATTAAGCAAAGTCTGAATAAAGACAAATAGAAAAGATGGCAGAAGAATTGAGTCGATTAAAGATGTTAGCAGGTTTGGACAGAGCCATATCTAGGCCTGATTCATGTAGCTTTAGATTAGGTTGGCAAATCAAATGAAACAACATGCACTTGGAGAGAGAACCGGAAAGATCATCATTGGTGTCTATGAGTTCCAGTATAATTATAGTATTGGATGTAGAACATTAAACCATGCAATTTGACCATCCATCCATATAGTTTTAATCTATTTCGAGTGGAATGAGGGGGAAAAAAATGTTCTGCAGCTTTTCTGAAATTTCAAAATTATGTTTTTATTATTATGTTATTCGAGCATTGGAAAAATTATTTGGCCGAAATAAGGCAAAGTTTGTAGACTTTATCCGTATTTATTCACGAGCTTAAAATAACTCTACCATGGTATATGTGTCGAGCAGATGATTCCATTTAGGATATGTTTGGCTATAAAGAGCCGAACTCTGAAATGAAACTGAAAGTGGATGACTTCTATTTCAGTTGTTTGCTTGCGAAGAGTCCCCTTCCCAATTCCAGTCTTAAGAGGATATGAGAGTCCTAATCCACTAAAATGCAATTCCTAGTACTCTTTCTTAGTATTCGAATCATATTTTATTTTTGATTTCGAAATACCTCAAAGGGTATGGCTATTCCATGTACATTCTAATCCATTCCGATTTCATTTCGGATTCTAATTCCAACCACAGATCAAATACATCTTTAATCTTGACGAATTTATTCCACTATCAGATAAGATCTTAAAGTTATATATGCCTTGGGTATAAACCGGCAAGAAAGGCCTAGAATATCTCAAATTAATAGCTATAGCAGGAAATCCTCTATTTTATGCTAAAACCCTTCTCTATCTTTCGTACTTGCCCTACGATTTTGTGATGATTCTAATCTCCGAGAAGATTTCATCCCATCATCGTGCTTGGCGAACTAATCTATGACAATCCTATCATATAGGTCCAATCCTCTTCTTGCGAGATGTCCTGAGCCCAATTAAAAATTTGCTCTCCTTGATCTCCGCATTACTGTTTCAGTGGAGATGCAAAATAAAACTTTTATTTTGTTTATTTATTTCACTTCCCTCTCTTTTCTCCACCTTCTATATCGTACATAGGCTCAATGGTACCATCCAGGATGGGTGAGGCTCACCTCTCCCAAGAGTAAACTACCACCCGTGCTCGGATAAGAGCCCACGATGATGGCTGTAGTTGGCGTTGAAAAATATAGGAAAAGGGAAGGCCTTGGTCTTTCCCCGCACCTTCACCTCTACTTTACGCAGCTACTTTTTAACTTGCTCATGTGAAGGAATTGGTATTGGGTATAGATGAGGGCAAAGGAGGAGAAAAAAGCTGCCCGATGTGCGTAAGTCCGTTTCTCTCACTAGGTAGTCGACTATGACTCATCTAGAATGATATTGAGGTAGGGGTGGTTCATTTGACGCCAAAAATGATTTGATGCACACCCTTGGTATTTTGGATGAGGGTTGTATTTTTTTGCATAAAAGAAGGATTTATTTTTCTTTGCACGAATCCATGATTGGACCATGCAATAATTAATTTAAGATTGACATCGTAAAAACAAAGATCAATTATTTTTTCATGTGAAAGATATTGTTAATGGAGAGAAATCCAAGGATCGATCACTCTATAATGATTTTTATTTTTTGATTTGGAGCTTGTTTCCATGGAGCTAGAAACAGAGTTTCCAGCATGGAGAAACTAGTAGGCTCAACACCACTTTATTTGTCTCTCTTCCAACCTATTCTCATAGGAAACGGAAAAAGGTTCTTAGGTCTTTTTTTTTTTTTTTTTCCTCTCATGGTGTTTGGTCTTTTCCTGATCGTCTTGTCTCCCCAGTCCTTTGCCCTACGATTTTCGGACCTCTTCTTCTGCTAACCCCTCGCCCGCTCTCTTTGATGTTTTCTACAATCAGACTCGAAGTAATCAGACTTTTTTCCTTTTTTTTTTTTTAAAATAGAGAAAATGAGAACGAATGAGGAAATACTAACATGTTGTTTATCCATATTAACCTTTTCTTCTCTAGACCATAATAATAGATTCCAAAACTAAGCATGTCGGGTATCTTTCCTTGATTCAATTGTAGACTCCTCCTAGGATCGGGTTCATGCACGGTTGAGGATTGATACAATCTGGTTGGAGTAGTGCTCGCTTGTCTTGCCGGGAGTTTGATGATAAGCTAATATCTTGCAGATTTGGCTAACTTCGTGAACTTTCCATTTTGCAACTCCCTATCAACTCTTTAAGATGCCCCACCCCGCATTGGACTAACTCGAAATGGTCTCCTATGGAGATACTATTGCACGAGCCAAGATTTTAAGGAATAATTGATGCAATAAGCAACCACCTAAATGTTTTCATAATGTTGAATATGGTATTGCAACTCGATTAATGACATGACCTCCAACTATGGGTTATAGTTTTGGCAATTTGGTACCTTTGCACTGGAAATAAAATTCATGGCTAATGAAAATTAGCACAACTTAGGACCATCAAAATTCATAAGTGATTAGATTTTTTCCCCTCTCCCATGATGAACAAGGGTTGGCAACATTTTCCGTAGTTGTCCAATGTATGTAGGAGTGTTAGTTTATAAAGTTAACTAGTCACATTTCCGACCTTTTCTAAGCTACATATGATGTGCATGATTGAAAAAAGAAGAAGAAGAAGCATACCTAGCTATCATGCTTTGTATGATCAATTGACACTGGATTATTTTTGTGGATTAGAGGATAATGGTATACATGCATATAAGCAATATTTATGATGACATGATAATTATCATAAATAAAGATTGTTGGGAGGAAATATGATTTCCATCGAAGTTCTTGCAAGCCATATATCATCGAGCCTCTTGAATGTACCATTCGGCATTTGATGCAATCCAATCTGGGATGCGGCCAAACTAGTCTTCGGGCTCTGATTTATACCAAAAGACTTATCTCCAAGCTCGACGTATTACGACCTTCAATCTAAGCTTGGTGATATATAGTTTATCCCTAAAATAGCAATGACTTCTTACTGATGTCCGATTTCGAGTATTCGCTGAGCTTTTCGATTCCGATATTCAGTTTAGGCTTGATAATAATAATTTTAAAGTAGTAATTTTTATTAGAATTTGATTTCGAACGTGGTCGAACTTTCAACTAACCCTTCTCAAACCAGTTCAAGTGACTCTACCGCAGTTCTAGCCTGGAGACTCAATGTTCATCCGGCTCTCAAGCTTGTCCGACCTTAAGGACCAAAGCATAAATCCAACTTAGGTAACTAACTCCTAAGCCCAATTTATCTGACCTCGGATTTTATAATATAACTAAAATCTATGTAATCAGCTATTAAACTCGGAAGCCTCCAACCTCCAAATATCAGTAATATATAGAAGCAGTCATTTTCCATCCGTGCCATAACTAGATTATAACTGGCTACTATCAGCTGATTACGATTATCCAATCATCCCTTGTTTTAGAATTAAAATGGTCTGAATGATCCATTAACAATCAGTTACAACGGTTACTATCAATTTGTTATAGCTCCATCTATAAATAGAATATCGCAAATGTCTTTTTTTTTTTTAATCATCTTTTGAAAAATTAGCTAGATTTCTAACTTAATCATCGAAGAATTCATGCCGAAGCTATCCTCTTCCAATCAGAATTTTATTTTATAGATCTCATCGGTGAAATTTTAGACGTTATTCCAATATTTTTAGCGACCATCTGATTCTGCATCAACAAAACACTACAATTAATCCATGCTGCCAAAATTTTCTATACTTTTGGCTCGTCATAAATTTTGATAGGCAAGCAAAAGATGTGGACAACGTTCTCTTTTTATTTGAATTTGACATGGAAGTGGCATGGGCTACACCGTCAATGTAAATTTGTCAGAGAGATCTTGTCACAAGAATTTTGCAATTAATTAAGCTAGGGGGAGATTTCTACTCCAGCCACCAGTCTTCCAACCCCTGTGCCCCAAAGCAAATAGAACTCGATTAGTACAGATAGGTCAGGCGTGTGTCTGACTTCTGAAACTCTAAGCCAAAGTGGCTGAGGTCCGAGAGTGCCAGGTTATAACCAACCCATTATCTATCCCCACAAATCCGCACAAAAACAGCAGGCAAGGAAAGCTAATCTAATCTAATAAACCTGCACTGTTTTGAAAAAAGCTAGCTTGGCAATAAGCTTCTCAGGTCCACTAGCTTCTGGTTACTATCATTTGTCAACCTTGAGCCGGAGATCAAAATGATCACGGTTCTTGAGTCCCTCTCTAGTATAATATTGAAGGCTTTAAGAACTGTGACAGCCTAAACCAAGTCTTGGCACGCACCCCTCAAGTCTAAATAACAGCAACATACTCTCGCTTTCCCTTTCCCTTTCTCAGCCTGTTTAGCTTAGCCACCATAATAGCAACTCACCTGCCCGTGTCTTTTTAGACCACCAACCTACTCACTTTAGTCTACGCGCAAGGTGGTAACTTTGCCTGCCCTTTTGTTTTAACCGATCCCGAGACAGAAGTAGCATACCTAGGCTTAGGGATTGGCCAAAGCCTAGAGGAGAATAATATCACCACATATTCATAGGCTTCTATCATAAATAAAAAAAAAAAATCTTTCATAGGCTTCAGCTAAAAAAAAAAATCTTCCATAGGCTTCAGCAACAAGTTAAAAAAAAAGAAAAAAAAGAAAAAAGAAAAGAAAGAAAGAAAGAAAAAGGATAAGAGGAAGGAGAGAGAGAGAGAAGAGAGTCATGGGTTCATGATAATACTCCGCGTGATAAGTAGTAGCTATGGTACCGGCAACACCGCCTCGGGGTCTCCATTACCCCCCTCAACCTCTCCTTCCTTCCAAGGCCCAGCAAGCAACATCAATCATGGCCCTCCTACCACCATCATTACCCATCTCTTGTGTACCCTTGGGTCACATCATTTCGCTCCCATCAACTCATTGGAGGGCGTGGGAGGGAGGGGAAAAGGTCAAGGGAGGAAAGGAGAACAGGGAGAGGAAGAAGAAGATGGCTTTGTGGGGGAGCTCATGAGTAGCAGTCTGCTGCAAGTCAAGGGAGGCATCGATCACTTCCTCCTCTTCTTGGCTTCCTTTGGGGAATCAAGCGTCTTGGTCCGATTCCATGCTACATAAATGGATAAACAAACAAATATAGTAGTGTTTTCCTTTCGATATGGTTTGTGTCTCTTTTTTCCCTTTCCTTTTTGATCTTTTTCTCCATGTTTTTTTTTTTTAATGTATTGAAAGAACAGTCACGGTGCCGATGCTTTTTGCCAGTTTAATGTTGGATATTATGTAATTTGGTGATCCAAGAAATGTGTGGGATCGCTTTATTTCTATTTTTAGTTCTTTGGCATGCATGATTTTCTTGCCTTCTTTGTGCGTGCGTGCGTGCGTGCGTGCGTGTGTGTGTGAGTGAGAGAGAGAGAGAGAGCTTTTGGTGTTGCACCCTTTGGGAGGAGATCTAACATCTTCGATTCCTTCATCTGCCCTAGAACTGTTGAAACAAAATTACATATATGTTCAGATTGCTGTTAGGATTTCCTATTTTGGCATATATGTTCAG
Organism: Cocos nucifera; assembly: GCA_006176705.1. NCBI lineage: Eukaryota > Viridiplantae > Streptophyta > Magnoliopsida > Arecales > Arecaceae > Cocos > Cocos nucifera. The sequence goes on along the minus strand of QRFJ01000041.1, from coordinate 3,691,608 downwards.
ATTTCTTGGATATTGAGTACGAAAAGTTTGTATGATGAACCTACCGCTATAATGATGAATGGGTCATGGATTATTGTGCAGAGCTCTTCTTTTTCTTTTTCTCCTCTACATTCTGATTGAAACAAAATATCATGAGGGAGATCATGAAATAGTTCTTTTCAGCTGGAGGTCCCTTTGATGAACCCTTCGATATAGTTTTAATTGATCTTTATATGAGAAGGTAGATCCTATTTAGAATTATCATCATTCAATCAGTTAGTAAATCTGAAGCCATAAGGTCAATCTTTGCTCATCTATATTCCTTTACAAAAACTTGATATAGAGTACGTGCACAGAAAATTAAGGAAATTGATGCAAGCATATGCTTTACATGCATTTGAACGCATGATGAGCAATAATTTTGTTTGTTTGATATGTACCTATGTTTACTACCGGTGTACAGATGCAAAATTCATGGATCCATGTATGTTGTCAGAGCTTTCTGGTACAAGAATATTTTTATACTTGTGTCTTAGACAAATAGGATGATGTGCCTTGTGCTGAGATATGTACGTTAAGGTATATATGTTGCCACCTTTACTTTTTCCTCATTTAAGGTAAAACCCAATGAACCAACTGGAGATAATATGTATGATATCATGATGCTTGTATGGTCTCTAATAGCTTAAGTTTGCATTTTGTCTTGTGTAGTGCGACTTCTGTTCAGCTAAAAAGAAGTCTCAAGGTTCTATCCCCTTTGTGTGAAATCTTCCCAATAAATCCAGTTTGCATCATGAGTGGTGCTTGAACAATTAATTGGATAACTAGTTGTTTTTTGGGTGCCATTATACCATTGATCAGGCACACAAATATATTTACAATAATTTGTAGTTAGACAAATCATTAATTCCAACCCCACCTTCCCACCCCCAAAACCAATACATCCCAAAGGGTGTTCATCAGTACACACTAGCGTTCTTTCTTGCAACTTGTGATGACCTATTTTATGTCATGCAAGTATTAACCTACAGCATGCATGCTCATCCAAGTTGGTTTAATTTCTTTACATAGACAAAATTCTATCAGCTTTTATAACATGAACATGATGATGTAGCATGTGTGACATTTCACACCTACCAGTCCATGGCCCAAGAGTATTATTGATAATTGAGAATTGCCAATCTGCAGCATATTGTTCTTTTATTAAGGAGAATTTCTCTATGTTGCTAATGTTTTGCATGAAGGCAAGGTACTTATTTCATTTTCTTCTATTGTGACTATGTATGTATGGTTTGTTATTGAACATTAGAACATCTGATAGTGAGTTCTAAATGGATGCATGTCACCTTCACTGTCACTGTTGATTTATTTTCATTTCTTAAGCAACAGATATTGATGAAAATATCAGCATTAATGGTGGATCCTGCTCCATCTACTCCCCCAACATTGGCTTCTCCTCCAAGTCTATTCATCTTCCCCAACTATTAACCAATTAATTGATGCCAGATTTTAACATGCCTTGGAACTCCACATGTGCATTTTGGGTTTCAGACCACCTATACTGCTTTCCTTCGTTATTTTTTTTTTCTCGTATACCTTGAAAGCTGACTGTGAATCCTCTACAATCTCAATCCCAGGAAATTCCTACAGTCGCGTTTAAAGTTTTTTGGGTTTCGTCCAATTCACTTGGGGTGGTTGCTTAAAGAGGAAAGAAATCCACCCATCTTTTCTTAGCCTCTCATTCTGTCATACACCCAAGTTATTCGAATTCTCAACTTGGGTTGTAGAGCATCCGTTGCCATTAAAATTTAATAGGCTTTAAACAATTATGCCATCTTCGGTTCTTTAACCATATTAGGTATTATTACTGTCAATATCTTGTGTTATGTTTCTTTAAATACATACTAAGACATACTTAACAGCAAAATCTTTTCATCATCTCAAAATGTCATGAAAATTATACATGACTGCCCATTTTTATATGAAAAGACTTCAATTATATTGTAACATCTTTATTCAATGTTAACATTCTGAAATCGATGATGCAAATATGTAATATAGACATCTCAGCGAAGATAAATTTCGGTATTATTTTACAAAGCATTCGGATCAAACTTGTTATAATTGCTTGTGAAGCCTCTCTTATCTTTGCAAATGAGTTCAGTCATGTCATGAGAATCTCCTTGATGACAAGTTAGCCAGACTGATGAACAGCGACCGATGATAGCTTTTTCCGATCGAGTAAATGACTGGCCGTCAAGGAGTAGGGGACGCCGTATAGTTCATCATTGAAGTCCAAAAAGAATAAAAAAAAACGGCAGCAGCTGCATAACTCGAAGAAGTCAAATCAATGCAAGAACAAGGACGGAGGAAATCTAAACTTTTTGACGGCAGGACTAGAGCCTTCGAGATGGAGTACTGTTGGTACGAAAAAATAAGTAACTCGATTAAATTAATCAACAAAATTTCCTAAACTTTTGTGAAACTGGATCCATTGAGAGGAAGAATATACACTCAAGGCGGTCTAAGGAAATTATATATGCTCGATCAAACAGCGGAAAAGAATGAGAAAAACCCGGACTTTTGAGCTAGTACGTTAAGAAAAAGTAATACGAGTGGGAGACGGCCAGAGAGACGCATGGAGAGAGAGGTATAAGGATCCACCTTGCCCTGCTGCCGTTGCTCTCCTCGGGCTTGAGGGATTCGGTGTTTTGTGAAGTGGGGGGCGCGTGAGAGGAGGAGGAGGAGGGTAGGAGGATGGTGGGGGCCGGCAGATCTCGTCTCGGGCAGGCTGGAGGGATCTCGGGTGCTGAAAATATAATTGAAGGACCTAACTGTAAGGCTTGTTGAAGGCATGGACTGGGGTGTAAGTTTTTCGTAGGTTATCGTTTTACATGGGGAGACGGGAAATTTAATGCAGGACCCTTTGCTTTCTACTTTTTAGGTTGAGATCCCAAACAAATCCCCTTTCTATTGAATCTGGTCCGGGCACCTGGTGCTAGCCGGCCAGGTCTAGTTCAAGTCTCATGCCTTATATATATATAGCTAGGTGAGAATAAGATCAATGGGTTTTAAACTCAGATTTATATATCAAGTAATTAAAAATTAAATAGTTTAAATAAAATTAGATTAGATATATTTTTTTGTTGATTATTTGATGTATAGATTAGTAGTCTTCAAATCATATAATTTTTGATATACAAGCAGTTTTGAGGTAGTATAATTTTTGATATACAAGCAGTTTTGAGATAGTAGATCACATTCAACGATTTGGATTATTAATATAAAATTTTTATTATTTAATTTTGATTTGATCTATTCATATCTGAGCTTAAATCTAATCGATCTTATCCAGTCTATCCCTATATACGGTCGACCTTATCCAAGTCTATCTACACACACATACACACACATATATATATATATATAGTCATGCTAGAATTAGGTTGATCGAATTTGGATTTAGATTCGGTTAGGTTAAAATTTTATAATAGGGGATTTACATCAATGATTTAAGCAGTTGAATATGATCTACTATCTCAAAATTTTTTGCATATAAAAAATCATATGATTTGGAGATCTCTAGCCTATGCATCAAGTAGTCAAAAATTGGATAGTCTAAATAAAATTGAATTAGATATATTTTTTAATCACCTGATGCATAGATTAGGGATTCTCAAATTATATGATTTTTGATATGCAAGCAATTTTAATGTAGTAGATCACATCCAATAATTTGGATCACACTACTACAAAAAGAGTCTACGACAGCGTATACTATTGCAGTGATTTTTGAAACCGCTATAATAGAGTCTACCGCAGCGATTACAAAGAATCGCTGCTATATGACCGACCTATAGTAGCGGCTACAAAGAACCACTGCTATAGGACCGACCTATAGCAGCGGTTATAAGAAACCGCTGCCATAGTCTGACCTATGGCAGCGATTAAAAAGAACCGCTGTCATAGGTTCGATTTATGGCAGCGGTTCTTTGTAACCGCTGCCATAGGTCCGATATATAGTAGCGGTTAGGACAACCGTTGTCATAGGTTGGATTTATAGCAGCAGTTTTTTGTAACCGCTGCTATACGTTGATCTATGGCAGCGGTTATTTATAACCATTATAATATATATTTTTTAATTTTTTTTATAAATATTACATAATTTTAAAATTTAATGTCCATCTTCATCGTTCATTATCTAAATAATTATCATTAGAGTATCGTTGCAAAAAATCACCTCAATCTGATGGTCCTAGCTTCATCGATCAGAAAAATTTGATTTCGATGATCATGAACGACGATGCGATGATCTGATAGATGAAGACCTTCGATAGGTCCAAAAATCTGCAACGATGATCTCAGTTATGTTTGTAGTGTACTATCAAAATTTTACTTCAATCGGATATCGTTATCTTGGTCAATTTAGTATAGGTTAATTTCGATCGTTAAATGATAAACGAGTAATCAAAGGATCATACGGTGTCCGATTATGAGATAATTTTTTTTATAAATGATCTTGGCTACTATTTTAATCATTTTTTATGATGGTGATTATAAAATTTAACTTGTAAGACTAAGAACGATCTAAAATTATACGTCGCTTGATAACCATTCTTGAACTTCGTTGGTTGTTATATGCATGTGCTCGTGCTTTTGCAATATCAGCTTAACGCGAACGGTTCATATGAAAATGATTTAAATTTTATTATCATCACCGTATAAAATGATTAAAATTATAATAAAGATCATTTAACTAAAAAATTATCTCGTAATCAGATGCCGTTTAGTCCTTTGATCGCTTGTTTCTAATTTAACGATCGAAATTATTTCGTATTAAATTGACATGATAACGATATCCGATTGAAGTAAAATTTTGATAGTATGCTACAAATATCACCGAAATCATCATTGTAGATTTTTGGATTGATCGAAGGTCTCCATCTATCAGTCATCGCATCGTCGTTCGTGATCATCGAAATCGAATTTTTCTGATCGATGAAGCTAGGGCCCTCAGATCGAGGTGATTTTTTATGAAGATACTCTAATAATAATTATTTAGATAATGAACGATGAAGATGGACATTAAATTTTAAAATTATATAATATTTTAAAAAAATAAAAAAAATTATTTTCAACCTATGGTAGTGGTTACTGAAAATCGCTGCTATAAATCTATGGCAGTGGTTATGAAATCGCTGCTGTAAATCTGTTACAGCGGTTTCTAGTAACCGCTATCATAGATCTATGGCAGCAGGTCAAAAATTACTGTCGTAGGTTAGGTTAAAAATTTTTAATTTTTTTTTCTTCTGTGCACGCACTCTCTCTCTTCCCTTCTCTCCATCGTTGGTGAGACTCCACGCATCCCATCGCCGCCTGCCTCCTGCATCTCCGACCGTCGTCCGACCGCCCACCCCTTATCCTCCTCGACCGTCGCCTCCCGTCCTCCCCATCCCCTATCGTTGCCCGGTCGCCCACCCCATGCCCTCTCCATCCTCGACCGCCGCCGCCGCCCCCCCGCCCTCCCCATCCCGGGCCGCTGCCGCCCCCCGCCATCCCCATCTCCGGTAGCAGCCACCTGCACCCCACCCTCCCCAACCCCAGCCACTCGTCCCCCGCCCTCCCCATCCCGCCTGCCCAACCCTTGCCCTTTCGGCCGTCGCTCGGCTGCCCACCTTTGCCCTCCCCGGTCGCCGCCCCCCATCCTTCCCATCTCCGGTCGCCCGTCCCTCACCCTCCCCATCCTAGGCCACCATAGCCCTTACCCTCCCATCCCCGACCGCCACTGCCCCCTGCCCTCTCCATCCCTTAACCTTTCCATCACGGCGCCCCTCCGGACCTCCTCTCCCTCTCTCTTTCCTCTTTATCTTTCTCTCTCTCTCTTATCTCTTTATCTCACTATCTTGCTCTTGTTTCGTAGGTTACCTCTAGCGCTGTCATCTTCCTCTAGCGCCGTCGTTGGTGACCCTCGGAGCTTTTGGTGCGATCCCTTTTCTATAGTCGTAGGTATATTTTTTATTTTAATTTTATAGTATTATTTATTAATCACTGGATTAGACCTATCAACGGATCGGATTTAGATCGAAATCTGGATATTCAGATCTGGATCTGATTTTAATTACTGATATCGGATCCGAATTCGAATACTCGATGGGTCCATACTTGAAGTACCAGACCCAGACCCTAATGGATCCTAGGTATCCGGATCCAATTTTGGGATCCAAAATTAAGAAAGGGAGAGGGAGAGAGGGAGGGCCGTCGTACCGGTAGGTCGTGCCTTGAGTCGTGCCGGCCGTTAAGAGAACCCCTGGCCGTTAAGAGAATTTCTGTCTTGTTGCTTTTATTTATTGCATTGCATAGCGATAGATCCGTCAATTGATTAGTGCACATAATCTTTGGCATTCGTATATTTATATATAATTATACGGATGGTATCTAGGCAATATCTTTGATTATTGTTCAACATGTTATATTGGTTGATATTCATTAACGTTGCAGATCACGATCGCACCGAAATGCCATCTAGCTTTTACCCCTGCCTCTCGATGGGTTACGCGAAGTTCAGCATTTGAGGAGCAGTCGGAGCATACTCCATCCACTTTCGCATTGACTGCTTAGGGACCTTCACCATTGACATCTACTCTACCAACGACATCTACTCCATCGGCATCTGAGCTTCTATCGTCGTCCATATCTGAGACACAAGCTACTCTACCAACATATGAGTGTATGTTTTTATTATATTATTTATTTATTTTTTATATAGTATTTGTACACTTATATATTTGCATAACATATTTGTATTGTAGGTGCATCATCCAGTAGGATATTTTGCGATCCCACATGTATGGCACACGTGTGGAACCGCCAGCATCAGGTGATGGTCTATTACGATGCAGAGGAGAGGTCGATAAGAAAGCTCGCACAGAAGATGCATTCCTTTTTTGGAGTGCTTGTGAGACGGTTGGACAGCATTCCCGTAGAGCTCAGAGACTGGCATTTGATGGATGCTGCCGTCAGGGACTGGATATGAGAGGAGATATGGGTAACTACGCGCATCTTAGTTATATTTATGTATTTTATATGTTTACACTATATATATTTGATTAGAATAATTTTATAACTAATTTTGATAATTTTGTATAGAGGAGGTACGACTTCTCCTATCATGAGAGGATTCGAGATGCCCGACTGAGAAAGATCGGAGAGTTATACCGAGGTTAAAAGGTCAAGCTCCATAGAGAATAGCTCGAGTACCGACGAGACACTCTGGAGGAGCTTATTCCTAGGATACAGGACTATCCTCCGAGTTAGTGGAAGAGGATGGTTAGACATTGAAGGAGCAAGAAGTTCGAGGTAAAATTCCTAACTTTTGAATTTTTCACTATGCTTAAAATTTTATTTAAATATTTTTTAAATATTTATTATTTATTTAAATACTTATTAGGCTATCTTCCATCAGAATTGGAAGAACCGTGTAGCTCAGGAGTATACGCACACTCTAGACCACGAGTCTATGGCTAGTCGTGTGCATAGAGAGGTAATTAATTCTAAATCTTACTAGATAAATTAAATTCATATTTTTTATCATCTTTTTGATAATTTTATTCTTTGTTATAGCTGATGAGAGATGGAGTGATGTCTAGCCGTACCGAGATCTTTCGATCCAGCCGCACGGACAAGATGGGCAGGTCGATGAACGTCGCGATCGAACGTATTTTATAAGTATTAAATATATTAGTATATATGATTAGTATTATAGCATTTTTTATAAAATTTTATTTTAATTTATAATTACAGGATCAGTTAGATGTGCTTACGAGCGAGGGCCCGGATACCTTTGGGCCCCATGACTATCTATCTTAAGTCTTGGGGCTTGAGCACTCTAGGAGGATCGATGCAGGTCCGGACACACGTCAATGAGCTATTGGTCCGAGGTGAGCATCTCCTCATAGACTTTCGGTGTCGTCAGTCGGATGGAGCTTGAGAAGGCATTGGCACGGGCAGATCATGCTGCGACGCGGGCAGATTGAGCTTAGGAGCATGCATCTTATCTGAAGGGCATTGTGAGAGACATGATGTCGATGCTCACTGTGTATTTTGGAGTTACGAGCTTCGAAAATATATTGGTCCATATTTCAGCTTCAGCTCTGGCTCCGGCACCAGCTCTAGCTCCGACTTCGACTTTGGAAGACGACGACGACGATGTAGATTTAGAAAACTTTTAATGTATTTTATTTTTTAAAAAAATATTATAATAAATTTTATTCGATAATAAAATTTTAGCATTTTAAAAAAAATTTTATATTTATTATATTTTTTATGTTATATATCTATATTTATCAGATAAAATATATAAAAAAATAAAAATATTAATTTTTTAATTATTCAAGATCTATGATAGTGATTTTATAATCGATGTCATATCCGTGCCAATCGTTGTTATAGATCGCTGGTACAAATGATGCCAACCGCTGTATTAGATCTACGGCAGTGATTAAAAAATCGCTGCTATAGATTATCTATGACAGTGGTTAGTAATAGATAACCTATGGTAGCGGTTACATAACCGCTGCTATAGGTCGATCTATTGCAACAATAATTTATAAACCATCACAATAGGCTATCTATGGCAATGGTTTAAACAACCACTGTAATAATTACTGTCATAGAGCTACGACGATGGCTGCAGTAGCAGCGGTTAAATAACCACTGCCATAGCCTATGGCAGTGATTTTTTGGGCTATGATAGCGGTTACGAATCATTGTTATAGCCATTTTTTGTAGTAGTGGGCTCGGATACCTCTGGCCCTCATGACCATCTATCTCAGATCTTGGAGCCTGAGCACTCTAGGAGGATCCGATGTAGGTCCGGATATATGTCGATCAGCTATTGGTTTGAGGCGAGCGTCTCTTCACAGACTTCCAGTATCGTCAGTCGGGAGGAGCTTGAGGCAGCGTTGGCATGGGCAGATCATGCTACGATGCGGACAGATCAGACTGAGGAGTGCACATCTCATCTGGAGGACATCGTAAGAGACATGGTGTCGACGCTCAGCGTGCGTTTTGGAGGTGCCTTCATAGGCTTTGAAGATATATTGGTGCACATTCCAGCTCCAGCTCCTCCAGCTCCGTCTCTAACTCCAGCTCTAGCTCCAACTCTGCTTTCAGCTCGTGCTCCATCTCTCGGGGATGACGACGATATAGATTTAGGAGACTTTTGATGTATTTTTTTAAATATTATAATAAATTTTATTTGATAATAAAATTTTAGTATTTTAGAAATATTTTTATGTTTATAATATTTTTTATGTTATATATCTCTGCATTTGTCAGGTAAAATATATAAAAAATTAAAAATTTTATATTTTTTAATTATTTAGAAGCTACGGCAGTGGTTTTACAATCACTGCCGTAGACGTGCCAACCGTTGCCGTAGGCGATGTGTCAACCATTGCATTAGACCTATAGCAATGGTTACATAACCACTTTTATAGATAAGACTATGGCAGTGGTTCTATAACTACTATCATAGACTGTCTATAATAGCGATTTTATAACCGCTGTTATAGACAAGCCTATGGCAGTGGTTTAAAAATCGCTGTAGTAGGATCTATATAGCAACAGTTTCAATAACCGCTGCAACAATCGCTGCCATAGACCTACAATGACGGCTGTCATAATCTATAGCAGCGATTTTTTGTCCTACGATAGTGATTACAAATTGCTGCCATAGTCTGATTCTATAGTAGTGTCATCGATATAGGATTTTTCTTGTTTAGTTTTGATCTGACCGGATTTAAACTCAAATCTAGTCGATCTTATCCAAGTCTGCCTCTCTCTCTCTACACACTATACACTATATATATATATATATATATATATATATATATATATATATATATATATATATATTGTTGATGTCGATTCCTTCCAAGTGCTGGGATGGCTGGAGCGTTAGTTCAATTGGGAAAACCTATGAAAGAAAGTCGTTATCAAAGGTAGCTCCAGCAGGGACCCTCGATGCTTAAGTCAGAAAAATGATGCAACAGATAGAGGAGCGTAAAGGGCGAAAGAGTTTTTCATACCTGCCTTGGGGTCCCCTTTTGCCTCCCTTTTATATGGGGGTAGAGTCATAGTGTGATGATACTTTAGTGTGATCCCCGAAATTCATGTAAGAAGCGTTAAGTGTTCGTGGGTGCTGACGGGGTCGTACCTCTTGAATTGCGTTTCTCTCGATTAGGCAATCGGGCTATCATGCATGGGTTTAAGCATTGAGACAATGTTTAGGCGGTGATTAGTTGATCGTAAATGGATGTTAGAAAATCACTTTATTTAGGTACCCTATTTGTCAACCGTCTGCGTGTTTTGTCAGGGCTCAAGGAGATGAATTCCACGTGCTTGACATGATGGTCGGCCTCTAAGAGGACTCCAGCTAGCGACTGTCTTTATGGCCCGACATGGGCTCGATTGACTAGGGTCGGCACATAGGATGGCCTTCCGGGGAAGAGTTGTAGAGGGCAAAGAGGAAAAAGGGGTTCTGGCCGATTGTCATGCCAGTTCCCTCAATCAAATCCTATGGGCATCCATTGTGATGACAATTTATTACCTATGAGGAAGGCATTTAATGCCCCATGGCATGATAATCAATTGTCAGGGGGATCTAATGTGATGTGCTTCTCTGTTATGGCGTGCAACTTAGTAATTGAGTATATTTGAAGCAACGTGATTTGATGGGATAAAGGAAGGGCCGGTCGATTGAAGGTCGATGGCTTCGGATGATAGGCTCTTGGAATCCGATCTAGGGACCTTCGCCGGAGTGCAACGAGGGGTTGCCAGGGGTGCTCATAGAGTCCAGATCGGCCACTCTTGATTCGAGAAGTGGTTGGTCTCCTCGATCCGGAGAGCGATTAGTCCGAAGGAATCATTGCAGGGTCTGGGGCGACAAAGCATTCAGATCTAATCGAGTTTGGACTTTCCTGTGCTTTAGATACCCTCCATGTTACTGAGCCATGTGGGCCATATATATATATATATATATAGATATAAATACATACATACATACATACATACATACATATATATATATGTATGTATATATATATATATATATGTATAGATACATACATAGATATGCATAGATACATATATAGATATGCATACATGTGTATATATATATGCATACATGTGTATATATATGCATACATGTGTATATATATGCATACATGTATATGTATATGTGTATATATATATATAGCCAGACTAGAATCAGATCAATCAGATTTGGACTCAAATTCAGTCAGGTCAAAACTTTATAACGGTGGTTCTATATCAATGATCCAAGCTGTTGAATGTGTATTTTTGGATCACTTGATGCATAGACTAGGGGTCTTCAAATCATATGATTTTTTATGTGTAAGTAGTTTTGAGGTAGTAGATCAGATCTAATAGCTTAGATTATTGATGTAGAACCTATATTATAGAGTTTTGACTTGACCAAATTTGAGTTTAAATCTGATCGACCATACCCAAGTCTATCCTTATATATATATAGGTGGATTGGGTTTTGCTCGACCAGATTCCAATCCATATCTGATAGGATTTTCGACCATTCGATCAATGCATCTACGCGCATGCGCCTAAAAAGATGCGTCTGAAAAAAAAAAAAGGTGTACACCTGCATCTGAAAAAAGTTTTGCCAAAAAATCGAAAAAAAAAATTTAGCCCTAAAAAAAATTCAAAAAAAAAAGCCCTATAATTGAAAAAAAAAGGCCTAACTTATTTTTTTAGCTTTCTTGATTTTTTAAAATTTTTTTAGATTTTTTTATGTTTGGCTTGGAGGCGTGTGAAGGTGCCTCCAAGTCTTCAAAAAAGAAGAAACAAAAAAAATGAAAAAAAATAGATGCAACTGCCTGAAGAAAAAAGAAAAAAAGAAAGAGGGAAAGAAGGCGCCCTCTTTTCCTCTTTCTTTTTTTTTAGGTTTTTTTTAGAATTTTTTTCAGACTTTTTTCAGGTTTAGATTTTTTTTTTAATTTTTTTTTTCAAAATTCTTTTTTAGGTTAAACTTTTTTTTCTAAAAATTTTTTTAGGCAGGTTTGTTTTTTTCTCTATTTTTTCAGATGTAAGCACGCATCTATTTTTTCAATTGACACGTCTTTTCAGGCGCTCTCTCAAAAATGCATGCTGATCGAACGATCGAAGATTCGACCAAATATAGACTGGACTTCGATCGATCGGAGCCCAATATATATATATAAAGAGAGAGAGATTAGGCTTCGATTGGTCGAATCTCTAGCCATTAGATCCAAGATGCCCCTAAAAGTAAATAAAGGACTTCTCATACCCGTCAGCTGACTTGGTATGTTTTAAAAAGAGATAAAGAGAGATGCGATGGAGAGAAAACATGCATCACATTGATGCATCACCCTTCATCTCTTTGAATCTCTCTCCCCTGTTAGCTGAAGTTGCTCTCTATCCTTTATGAATCTAAGACCGAATAAATACAAACTATCACATAATAAACACAAATCTGATAGAATAAATAGAAACAATGTATATTAAATAAAAATTCTGCTAAAATAAATATAAATTTTACATAATAAATACAAACTCAGGATCCAAGTTGAGTGATCCCAAGATCCTCTTAGGATAAACACCAACTAAAAATAATAAATATTAACTTTTGTTAAAATAAATATAAACCATCCTAGGATAAATACAAATGCTAAATAATAAATATAAATTAACTTTGAATAAACACAAATTGATGATGAACTCTTCTTGAACCCTCCATGAAGGCATCTTGAACCCTCCATAAAGATGCCTTCATAAAGTATGAAGGCGCCTTCATGCCATTCAAGGCTAAATAACACAAACTATTTTAGAACAAATATAAACAGCGTATAATAAATAGAAATTCTGTTGAAATAAATACAAATTTCATGAAATAATACAAACTCGGATTCATAATTTGGATAATCCCTAGAGTTCTGCTAGGATAAACATCAATTAAATATAATAAATACTAACTCCTGCTGAAATAAAAATAAATCATCCTAGGATAAATATAAATATTAAATAATAAATATAAACTGATTTTGAATAAATACAAACTAATTGAAGGCATCTTGATGAACCCTTCATGAAGGCACCTCTTGATCTATAAAGACACCTTCATTCTTGAAGAAGGTGGCATCATGAAGGAGCCTTTATGCCATGCCATGAAGGAGCCTTTATGCCATGAGTCATTTAAAGCATTCTTCTTTTCTTATTAAATAATGCTAGGTTAGCTAGTGGATATGAGAAGTCCTTCATTTACTTTTAAGGACATCTTGGATCCAACTACTGGGGATCAGACCAGATATGGACGAGGATCTGATCAACCGAAGCCCAATATATGTATATACATGCATACATACATATATATATATATATATGTATCTATATATATATATATATGTGTGTGTGTGTGTGTCTATATATATATATATATATGTATGTATGTATGTATGTATGTATGTATGTATGTATACATATATGTATGTACATATATATACATATATGTATGTACATATATATATACATATATGTATGTATGTACACATATATGTATGTATATATATACATATACATACATACATACATTACATACATATATATATATATATATATCTATATATATATTATATATATATATATACATATATGTATATATACATATATATAAATATATATATATATATGTACATGTATGTATATATACATATATATGTACATGTATGTATATATACATATATATGTACATATATGTACATGTATGTATGTATATATGTACATATATATATGTACATATATATACATACATGTACATATATATACATACATATATGTACATGTACATGTATATATATAGATATATACATATATATATGTACATATATATATATGTACATATATATACATACATACATGTACATGTACATGTATATATATAGATATATACGTACATATATATATGTACATATATATATATGTACATATATATATATATATATGTATATAGACATATATATGTCTGTATATATATAGAGAGATAGATTGGGTTCCAATCGATCGGAATCTAGCCTACATCCAATCGGATCTTCGATCATTCGATTAGCGTGCACCTTCGAGTGCGCACCTGAAAAGGCATGCCATTTGAGAAAAAAAAAGGCACGTGTCTATGTCTAAAATCAATTCAGAAAAAAATAGATCTGTTGCTTGAAAAAAATATAAAAAAAGGCTAAAAAAGTTTTAAAAAATTTCACATGCCTAAAAAATTGAAAAAAATTAAAAAAAATCTTGCACCTTGGGAAAAAAGAGAGAGAGGGAAAGAAAGTGCCTTCTTTCTCCCTCCCTCTCTCTCTCTCTCTCTCTCTCTCTTTTAGAATTTTTTTAAGAATTTTTTTAGGCCTTTTTTTAGTTTTTTTAATAATTTTTTTAGGCTTTTTTTAGCTTCAGCTTTTTTTGTTCTGAGATAGATTTTTTTTTTCTTTTTTTTAGGCGCAGGCACTTATTTTTATTCAGCCGACGCATCTTTTCAGATGCGCGCTCGAAGGTGCATGCTGATCGAATGGTTGGAGATCCAATCAGATGTAGGCTGGGCTATGGTTGATCAGATTTCAGTCTACCTCTATACATACATACATACATACATATATAGATACATACATATATATATATATATATATATATATATATATATATATATATATATATATATATATATATATATATATGTATGTATGTATGTATGTATGTGTGTGTGTGTGTGTATATATATATACATACATATACATACATACATACATACATACATACATACATATATAGATACATACATACATACATATATATATATATATATATGTATGTATGTATGTATGTGTGTGTGTGTGTATATATATATACATACATATACATACATACATACATACATACATACATACATATATATATATATGTGTATGTATATGTGTGTGTATATGTATGTATGTATGTATGTACATACGTATGTGTCTGTGTGTGTGTATATATAATGGAATTATGCCATCTCGACCATGATTCCTGAATTCATCCTTTGATATTCATCTCTAATCGGCCATAACATTGAGGATAATGGTATACAGTTGCCGATCCCATCATACTACCGATAACTTCGATCAATGAGCCAGGATGTAGCAATTTTATCAATTTTCATTCAACCATTAGCTCGGATAAGAGATGACCTCCGAGTTGGGATCTTATCAATAATTGTGATGAAACTCTATGACCAATACCAATGCAAATACATCTTGGATGACTCCTTGGGATGAGCCGATCTCAGTCCAGTGGCCTACTTAGGGCCTATTTGGCCAAGCTTTTAGGAAGAAAAAAATATTTTTTTTCAAAAAAGTATTTATTTTAAAAAAATAGGATGTTTGGCCAAACTTATTTTAAAAAATAATCTGCTTTTGAGTGATAGCAGAAGAAGTTTTTCTGCTGTGGAGAGGAAGCAAAAAATTAAAATTTTTTTAGATGAAGAAGCAAAAATAGAAAATTAATTTTTTAAGATAAAAATATTTTTATTTAAAATTATTATTTATCATAGCTATCCCTATTTATTTTCATCTAATCCTCCCATTATTTAGTAAATGATGTATTTTGATATATGTATATTATCGTATAAAAATTATGTAAAATATTCAATATGTATTATCTTTGGTTCAATTATATTTATATTAATTAAAATATTAATATATATTTTATTATTTTATTTTAATTAAATAAAAAATTAAAAATAAAAATAAAATTAATCATAATAAATATTTAAAATTATTTATTTATTTAAATAATATTAATTATAAAGTAAATCTATACATATCTTTTTTTCATAATTTGATAGTCAAAAGTATATTTTTTGAAAGACTGCTTTTCAAATACTGATAAAAGTGTTTATCAAATGTTTTTGCCTAATACAAACTATTTTTCTCTTACAACATTTTTTCTGAAACTTCATTCGAAAAAAAATGATTTAAAAAGTAAACTGATTTTTAAAGCTTGGCCAAACAGGCTCTTAGCCACATAGATAATTACTTAGATCTTCTAACAAACTCTTAAAAAGTTGGCATAATAGATACCTAGGTTTGACAACTTGGATTCTCTATCCTAACAACCTATGGGACTAGGGCATAATAAACTTTGGTATTTCTCTATATAAAGAGATAATAAGAGATCCTAGAGATAAGCAAAAACTAAGCTAGGTTACACCAAGCACGTCATTTTTTCTTCTTTAGCTCAAACTCCGACTGACTTAAACATCGAAGAATCTCCTGTTGAAGAACCTCTGAAGTGTGCAGACTTTTCTTGCAGATATTCTTTGATGTCCCGATCTTTGAAATTGGCATATACGTACGT
>QRFJ01000041.1:3635195-3672695 GCA_006176705.1 Cocos nucifera | reverse complement strand
ATATATTGGTAATAATGTGTTTGATTTTCAATATTATGATTGCAGGTGACTTGGTTCACTGAGATAGTACGAGTAAACTATTCTATTGATATGGATAGTTGGCTACTTCATTTCATTGATTGTCCATAGCAAAGTATTGGGTAATTGTTATAATCATTTATGTTAAGATACATCAGTGCCAATTAATCCTATATCGTTGACTATTTGTTTTATCATTGACTGTAAGCTTGATTGTGCCATCTACATCATGCATTTTATAGAGAGTCTGGTAATGGGATGGTAGATCATAATTACAGATGCTCATGTGTCAGGGTTAGTACCAGATATGCAGTGCAAATAATCGTGAAAGATTGGATGGGATCATCATAGCTTGATATATGAAATCATATTTATAAGAAATTTATATTTTTATATTATAAATTTGTATATGTAATAGGAAAATAAAAAATTTATATTTAAATTTATTTTTTATAAAAAATCTATTTGTGAAACTATTATTATGGTGTATATGTGTATACAAATATTCAGTAATTGGTGGATATTCAGGTGAACAGGTGATTATTGTTGTGTATATAAATATTCAGTAATAGGATAAATTTTTGGACGTATGGGTATGGGTATGGGTATGTTTATATTTCTTTAAAGTTTTTTATAGATTGTTTATTGATATGTCTGATATGAATATTTGTTCGATGCGAGAATTATTTTCTATTATGGATAATTTTGTATGGTAGTTATTTTAGATTAATTTTTGCTTGATTTTTTTATTTGTGCATTTAGAAAGGATAAATATGAGATGATAAATATGTTCATCCAAAAAATAAAAGAAAGAGAATAAATACTAAATTTATAAAATAATATAAACTATAAATAATAAATAGAGTAGAAATAAATAAATATTAAGTAATAAGTATAAATAATAAATAAGCCAAATAAATAGAAACTATGTAAAATAAATAGAAACAGTCAATAATAAACACCAACTCTAGTTAAATAAATATAAACATTATGGAATAATTACAAACTTTAATGAATAAATACAAAAGATACAAAAAATAAACACTAACTCTCCTAAAATAAAAATAAATAAATTTAGAATAAATATAAAAATTAAATAATAATATTAAATAAACATAAAATACCAATAATCAAAAACTATGCAGAATAAATATAAATAGAAAATAATAAATACAAACTCTATTATAATAAATATAAATATTATGAAATAAATAAATTTGATAAAAAAAATAAATGCTAAATATCCTAAAATAAAAATAAATAAATCTAAAATAAATATAAAAATTAAATAATAATATTAAATAAATATGAAATACCAATAATAAATAGAAACTATGTAGAATAAATACAAATAAAAAATAATAAATATAAACTCTATTGTAATAAACATAAATATTATAGAATAAATATAAATTTGGATCCATATGATAAAAAAGATAAATGCTAACTCTCTTAAAATAAAAATAAATAAATCTAGAATAAACATAAAAATTAAATAATAATATTAAATAAACATAAAATATTAATAATAAATAGAAACTATGTAGAATAAATAAAATAAAAAATTATAAATATAAATTTTATTATGATAAATATAAATATTATGGAATAAATATAAATTTGGATCCATCTCATAAAAAAAATAAACACAAACTCTCCTAAAATAAAAATAAATAAATCTAGAATAAATATAAAAATTAAATAATAATATTAAATAAACATAAAATACCAACAGTAAACATAAATGGTGCAGAATATGAAGAAAAATAATGCAGAATTTATCATGCTACTTTCAAAAAATATTTTAAAAATAGTAATATTATAGCAAAAAATAATTAATCTAATTAATTATCTATCGATCATACCAGATTATTTAATCCTATACATTAGGATCTAAACATAATATGCATGCATATAACAATAGATCTGAAAATAAAACTATGTAATAAACTATTTACTATATCTACGTGTTCAGAACACAATATCTTTTCACGGATAGTCGATCACCATAATCTGAGTCCATCAGATAATGCTCTAATATTATGTCATAGTCGTGCATGTGTCCGACCTCTACGATTAATTCACATGGAGCTCCTGATCCCTATCAGTCCCACTGGAGTGCTAGCTCCTCGCTAGGGCCTTTGATGGCTGATCATGATCGATCCGATCGATCGTATATTTTTTAATTTTTTAAATATTTTAAAAAATTAAAATATAAATATTAGAGGATGATGAAGATGTGTTTTAAATTTGGTGGTGATCCGATACTCATAGCACTCGATCTCTCCATCCGAACCGAGATTCCTAAATCTAGGATTTCACTCGGCCCAAAAATCCTGACACACTAAAAATTCTATCACGCCGTCTCTGTATGGATTTTTTTTATGAAATAAGTTTTCATGGAAAGATAACTTTCAGATTTATAATTTTTATTTAGATCATATCTAAAAATAGGATATCCTTAGAGATAAAAATCACAAGAGAAGAGAGGCATAAAGAAAAAGAAAAGTGCTATAGGATCCTATTTACCTTCACTCCAAGATTTTTTTTGCCTAGAACTGATTCCCAAATACTCTAAATTTTTACCACGTAAAGCTAACCCCTTCTTATACATGTAAAAAAATTCTCATAATTTATTGAAATGAATACCATGAGAAAACCACATAAAAAATGATAAGAGTTAAGTGATTGAGAGGTTTTAACCACTCACTTGATTTCAAAAATTAAATGAGCCTCTTATCCTTATCTAACACCCCCTCCCTTGTGTTTAACATACAGAAGGACTCTTCTTCTGTGTGCATATTTTTATTTTTCAAAAAATATTTGATAAACAAAAGGGAGGGCATGGGAAGTAGAGTGGAAAAGTCAAAAATGATAGGCGCATGGGAGAATTTGATTTAAAACTTTATTTGACTTGGTCCTAATTAGTTTCAATCAAACCAATTAATTTAGATCCAATTAAATTAGATTAAACCCAATTAAATTAGACTTACTCTAATTTAATAAAATTTTAATTAAATTAAAAATTAATTAGATCTACGTTCTGATCAAATCAGGGTCAAAACTTCCATAGCGATTAGGTCATCTCATGACTTGATCGGGTCAAATTCAATTGAATCAAATTCAATCGGACTTGATTGAATTCTCATCACTTAATCAAATTAAGATAATCAGTAATTAAATTATTAATTAATTTTTTAAAAAATATTCGAGTTTAAATCGAATGGATTACTGGGCAACAGAGTCCTATCAATATGAAACTCTTGAAGAGTCCTAAATCAGTGGGACTCTTGAACCCAGTATTCCAAACGAATCAAACTCACGATCATAGAGTCTCAGACTAGTAAAACTCTTGATCAGAGAGTTCCAAATGAGTAGGGCTGAGAGTTCCAATTCAGTAGGACTCTTGATCATAGAGTCCTAGTCTAGTGGGACTCTTGACCATAGTATCCTAGATTATCAGAACTCATGATCAGAGAGTCCCAGATAAGTTGGAGTCAGAGTTTCAATCCTAGTAGAACTTTAGATCATAGAGTCCTAGTCCAGTAGGACTCTTGATCAGAGAGTTTTAGATAAGTCAAATTTAGAGTTTCAGTCTAGTAGGACTCTTGATCATAAAGTCCCAGTCCAGTAGGACTTTTGACCATAGAGTTTCAGACCAATGAGACTCTTGATTAGCTATCAGATCAGATAGAAACTCCTAATATGTGTGACCTCGTAGGTCCGAATCTATGTCGGTAGCATAAAAATCAATTTCTATACTAATCAAAGTGACCATCTAGCAGTGGTACCCGACGTCCAGATAGATCGAATAATCATAATTGCAACATTCAGAATCTATGCAAATATGGTTACCATATAATTTATCCCTATGACCTCTATGTTATAGATGACTCAGGGTTAGACTGTCAATCCTAAAAAATACATCCATGTCGTATCTCAAAGCAATTAGTCCCGTGACTCCTCACTAAGACTATCCTGACCAAGGTTTTGCTAAATTGAAATACAATTGAACATAGCTTCTAAAATCAGGAGTGGTCAATCCTATCTTGATACATGCACCGACTCCATAAGTACTTGACTGTGCCCAAAAATCTTCCATCATTGAATTAGAAATTCAGATAGTTCAGCACCAAAATACAGTGAGTTGCTTGGAAGTCACCATGGTGATCTCAGATCGGAGGGATATTTATACCCATATTCCATCGAAGCTAATCTTGACAGAAGAAAAGCTTTGGAGTTGGTCACATTCAGTGCAGATGTATCCATACATCTTACTTGCATGCCATATCAGTATCTTAACACTTCTTGGTTATGAGGACAACCAACCTATATGGCACACAATGACCTATATTTGATAAACATTATTATCCTAAGTAATAACGTATCATTTGATCATGAACTATTTAAGGACTAAATGATAAATCCTCCTTTGTCGAATCTAGATAGTCTTAAGAACTTTATCACAACATAGGAGTTCATTAGAAGATAATAGAATTTATGATAAAAAATGTCAAAATAACTTTTATTAATTTATAAATTATATACAATTACAAATATATGGCTCAATCATCAATAGACTGACGATTGGCTTTGGAACATATTTCCAATAATTTCTTACTTGGACTAAAGCCAATCGGTGCAGTATCTAATACCTATCTTCGACTTAAAGTTGTCGAACTCCTTCACCGCAATAGCTTTAGTGAATGGGTCGATCAGATTCTCCTTTCCGTCGATCTTCTGAAGGTTGATGTCACCTTAATCCACAATCTCTCGGACAAGATGGTAGCGGCATAGAATATATTTCGTCCGCTGGTGTATCTTTGATTCCTTCACCTGAGCAATAGCTCCAGAGCTGTTGCAATAGAGCAGAACTGGACCATCAAGGAAGGATACTACTTCGAGCTCGGTGATGAATTTTCTTAGTCGCATCGCTTCTTTGGCAGCATTTGATGCAGTGTCATACTCCATCTCATAAACTAAATCTGCCACAGTGTGCTGCTTGGAACTCTTTCAGCAGACGATCCCATCATTAAGGATAAATATATTTTTCGACACACTCTTGCTATCATCATGATCGGACTGAAAACTGGAGTCTATGAACCCCATAAGTTTTAAGTCCGATTCATCATATACAAGCCACTGATCCTTAGTATTTCTTAAATACTTCAGGATGATTTTAACAACCTTCTAGTGAAGCATATGGTATTCTATTCATATGCTCTTTGTCTAGAGGTGTTATTGGACAATCCTACTTTGAAAGAAAAATTTCATGGCCTATCGGTAGATAGCCTTTTTTTTGAATTTTTCATGCTGAATCATTTCAGCACAGTGTCATTGTACGTGGACTGAAATAATCCAAGCAATCTTTTAGATATATTTTTATAGATCTTCATCCCTAGGATGTAGGAAGCTTCTCTTAGATCTTTCATGGAGAATTATGATGATAGCTAGATCTTTATTTCTTGTAATATAGGAACATCATTCTCGATTAAAAGAATGTCATCCACATACAATACTAGGAATACTATTGCTGGACCATTAGCTCATTTGTATATGCATGGCTCTTCTTCATTTTTAACGAAGCCATACGTTTTGATTATTCTATCAAATCGTATGTTCCAGCTTCGAGATGCCTACTTTAATTCATAAATGGACCTCTGAAGCTTACACACCTTAGACTCATCTATGAATGTAAAATTTTTAAGTTGTATTATATATACCTCTTCATCTAGCTTTCCATTCAGAAAAGCTATTTTCACATCCATCTGCCAGATTTTATAGTCCAGATAGACAGCTATGGCAAGCATTATCCGAATGGATTTTAGCATTGCCACAGGAGAGAACGTCTCATCATAGTCAATACCATAACATTGATGATATCTCTTGGCAACCAGATGAACTTTATAGGTCTCCATCTTTCTATCTGCGCCTCTTTTTCTTTTGAAGATCTCCTTACATCCTATGAATTTTACCCCTTTGGATGGATCAACCAATATCCATACATTGTTGACCTTCATGGATTTCATCTCGAATTTCATGACCTTAAGCCATTTCTTAGAGTCGGATCTCTGCATTACATTCATATAGATGATTGGATCCTGATCATTTTCATCGAGTTTGATAGGATCCCCATCCCGGACCAAAAAATCATAGTATCTATCCGATTGACGTGGTACTCCTACCAGATCTTCTTAAGGATTCTTTTACAATGGGTTCTGGATCTGATCTAATTAGATCCAGCTCAGGTTCAATAACTTATGTCCGTTATTTTATCTATCGTATTTTATCAAGTTCGATCGCGGAGGCATTAGTTCCTTTACCAAGGAACTCCTTTTCTAAAAAAACTGCCTTAAGGCTGATAAATACTTTTTACTCATCAACAAGGTAGAAGTAGTATCCTTTGATTTCTTTTGGGTAACCTATAAAACTATACTTATCTGACCTAGGTCCAAGCTTGTCTGTCATCAAATATTTGACGTAGGCCGGACACCCCCAAATCCTAAGGTATGAAAGCATTAGCTTACGTCCTGTCCATATTTCATATGCTGTTATATTAACATATTTTCTTAAAATTTTATTTAAAATATAACAAGCTGACTCGAGCGCATATCCCCATAGGAAGATTGGCAAACCAGCAAACCCCATCACGAATCAAACCATATCCAACAGGGTCCGATTTCTTCTTTCCGACACACCATTATGTTGTGGTATTTCAAGAGGAGACCATTAGGAGAGAATTTCATTCTCTCCAAGATATATCAAAAACTCATTGAAAAGGTACTCACCCCCTCGATCAGATCGAAGAGTTTTAATATTCTTCCTAGTTTGCTTTTCTACCTCATTTCGAAATAGTTTGAATATTTCAAATAATTTCGACTTATGCTTCATTAAATAGACATATCCATACCTCGATAGATCGTCTGTAAAGGTTATGAAGTAGAAATATCCATCTCTAGCACTTTAGCTCATGGGTCCACATACATCCGAATATACTAAACTCAAAAGTTCAATGGCTCATTCACCTTTTTCAGTAAAAGATGACTTGGTCATCTTACCAAGAAGACAGGACTCATAGGTCGGAAGTGACTCACAATCACTAACCTCAAAATTTTTTTTCTTGAGCCAACCTGTTAATTCTATTCTTGTTAATATGACCTAGCCTACAGTGCCAAAGGTAGACATCAGACACATCACTAATTCTAGGACGTTTACTAAAGGATTGAACCACGTTAACAGGTATAGAAAGTAAATAAATTTCGTTATTCAATTATCAAATCAAAATTGTAACACCATTCAAAATGATATTATAATTTTTTTATTGATATTTTAAAATCATTCATGGCCAAAAGGCCTACAGAAATGACATTCAATAAGAAAGTTGGACAATAATGACATTCATTAAGAATAACTTTATTTAAATTAATTACAAGATTCATGATTTCTAAAGCTAGAATTGAAACTTGTCTTCCATATTTAACGTTCAAGAACCTCTCATCTTGATCAAATTTTCTACTGATCTGTTAGTCCTGCATAGAATTACAAATATGATAAGAGCTTTCGATATCTAATATCCAAGCAGTAGAATCAAATAAGAAAAAATTATAAGGTGTTATCATATAATTACCTTACCTAGCAACCACTTGCTTCTTCCTCGACCTGTTCGAGTCTAGGAAGGTAATATACAGAGGACAATTTCTCTTTCAATGCTCCTGCTTCTTGTAGAGAAAGCACTCTACCTAGCTTTGATCGAGCTTATGCTTCTTGGTCTGACCCTGTGTAGTCATCCCAGCATGCGGCCGCATCTTCTTATTTTTCTTCTTCTTATTCTTCTTTTCTTTTTTAAAGGGTCGACGACCAAAAGAAGACCCTTCCACTGCATTCACCATCTTCTTATGGAGTTGGTGATCCTTCTTAAAGTTCTGCAGCAACCCCAACAAGTCATGGTAGTTCACTATAGGCTTTGTCATTCTAAAATAAGTTAGGAAGGGGAGGAAGGACTTGGGCAAAAAATTAAGGATCGCATCCTTACCGAGCTGCTCGTGCAGAGAAAAGCCCAACTTGCTAAGGCACTCAATTATCTCGATCATGTATAATACATGATCGATGACTGAGTCCCCATTCCTCATCCAAGCATTGAAAATGGTATAACTTATTTTATGCCTTTCAATATCGTCCGACGTGCCAAAAGAGTTATTTAATATTTGAAGCATCTTCTATGGCTGGACATTTTCAAACCTACGACTGAACTCATCATTCATTGCCATCAGTATTATACATCGAAAGATGGTGTGGTCATTGAGCCGCTTCAGATAAGTATCTCAGACCACTTTCCTAGCATTTGGGCCTGGCTCCTTAGGTGCTCGATCCGTTACCACATAAAGGATCCGCTCATATCTAGGATGATTTTCAACTTACGATACCAACTATTGTAGTTGGATCCCATTAATTTGTCATAGTCTAACAATGTCTGGAGAGATTGGTTAGTGGCTATGTCTGCACAAAAAGAAAAATCAAACCTAATTAGTATATAAATTATTAATCCTAAAGACTTGGACTTCAGTCTAAAGGTCCTTCCACTATTTTATACGAATTAGTAGTCTCTACCTCCAATTCGAGAAATTACTCTAATTTCTTAGTGGGTACTAGAATCCACATAGACTACACATTAGCCCAACTTTGGTTGGTCAATCCATGTGCACCTATGGATAGATTCAAAATCAATTATTTCTCTAAACAACTTTTAGTAACATTGATTTTGCCCCATTGACCTAATCAGTAGGCTTTGGCCTCCACTGAAAATGGTTCAGTTAGATCCAACTAGTAACATGACCATATTTGATCTTATCTAACCAATAAATGATCAGGCCTGACTTTGATCGGCCAACCTAATCACAATCAGAAAAACTTAACCAAATTATCATTTTATGAATGATAATTTTATTAGTCAATAATCACCAGGCCTTTGGGCCTCCAATGATCATTATTCTAATAAACCCATTATCACTCAACTTAATAGGAGGCTATGATTTAGTTATCTATATAACTATTTCATTTTTAAGGACCTAATAATTTTTGAGAATTTAGTTAACCAATTTAAGAAAACTCAATGAGCTAATTTCGATCATCCCACTGACTTCACCAAGTCAGAAAAGAATATAATCTAAGCTGGCATTAGGAGCACCTAAATCAGTCAGACTGATTTACCTAATAGACATGAGTGAGTCTGAATCACCAAGTAATCTAATCAAAATCTAACTTACCAAGATGGCCAGGTAAGCAAGATCAGTGAAAAGGATATGCCATTAACTCATCAAAGATCGAATTAGTGTGAGTAGCTCCCAATTAAAAATCACTGGTCAAACTGCTAACCTTACCTTAGGCACCATCCAGTTCATTAGTTTTAATTTGACCAACCTAGTAATTTCAGATTCGACCGCATAGTCTTGATCAAATCCATTTGGTTCTTGTTAAAGGCATGGACTTGACCAACTACAACGATTATAATTGAGTCTATAGAGTTCTTGACCTAATCTAAATTAATATTTAATTAGATTTGATCAATTACTCTAAATTAGTCCATCTTTTAACTAATCTTAGGTCTAACCCAATTTATGGATGTAATTCAGCTAACCCGATAACCCACAAGTTTATGATTAATGACTTAGAGTCTTAATTCATAATTTTAGATATTAAATCATTATACTTAATTTTTAATTAAGTTTATGGGTTGAGGGTTAGGGTTTGATATTTAAAAAATATTTTTAATTTTGAAAGGTTCTTTATAACTTAGCATTGTTCATCAATTGAGTCAACTCATTTCAAAATTAAATCATCTCAATTCATAAACAATATTAGTTGTAGGGTTTAATCTGAAACTATATACACTACATAATCATGAAATCATGAATCAAACTTTATCTAATTATGCATTCATGATCATAAATTAGATTAAAATCTAATATAATTAAATCATAAAACTATTAGATCAAATCTAGTAATTTCATGATTAACGATATAGATCAGCAACATACTAGGATAATCTTTTCACTGTAGGGGATAAATCCTACAGCAGGACAACCTGCAGTCCGTGCGATCTAAATTTTAATTTTTTAGATCTAATTATTTTAATTATTAGATCAATATTTAGATTAAATCTAAATATACAAGTATATCATGTTTAAAGAACCTTGCTCTGATACCAATTTAAGAAAAATAGTGCAGAATTTGCCATACTACTTTCGAAAAATATTTCAAAAATAGCAATGATGCGATAAAAAATAATTAATTTAATTAATTATCTACTGATCATATCAGATTATTTGATCCTACATATTAGAATCTAAATATAATATACATGCATACATCAATAGATCTGAAAATAAACCTATATAATAAACTATTTACTATATTTACGTGTTTAGAATATAATACCTTTTTGCGGATAGTCGATCACCATAATCTGAGTCTATCGAATAATGTTTTGATATTATGTCACAGTCGCACATGTCTCCGACCTCTATGGTTGGTCCACATGGAGCTCCTGGTCTCAATCAGCCCTACTGGAGTGCTAGCTCCTCGCCGGAGCCTTCGATGACTGATCATAATTAATTTGATCGATCGTATACTTTTTAATTTTTTAAATATTTTAAAAAATTAGAATATAAATATTAAAGGATGATGAAGATGTGTTTCAAATTTAGTGGTGATCCGATGCTCACAGCATTCGATCTCTCCATCCGAACCCAGATTCCCAAATCTAGGATTTCACTCGGCCCAAAAACCCCGACACACTTAAAATCCTATCACGCCCTCTCTGTATGGAGTTTTTCCATGAAATGAGTTTTTATGAAAAGATAACTTTTAGATCTATAATTTTTATTTAGATTATATCTAAAAATAAAATATTCTTAAAGATAAAAATCATAAGAGAAGAGAGGCATAAAGGAAAAAAAAAGTGCTGTAGGATCCTATTCACCGTCACTCCAAAATTTTTTTTGCCCAGAAATAAAGCCCAAATATTGTAAAATTTTTACCACATAATGCTAACCCCTTCTTATGTATGTATAAAATTTTTTATAATTTATTGACATGAATACTATAGAAAAACTACATGAAAAATAATGAGGGTCGAGTGGTTGAGAGGTTTTAACCACTCACTTGATTTCAAAAATTAAATGAGCCTCTTATCCTTATCCAACATCTCCTCCCTTATGTTAAACATGTAGAAGGACTCTCCTTATGCGTGTATATTTTTATTTCTCAAAAAATATTCGACAAACAAAAGGAAGGGCGTGGGAAGCAGAGTGAAAAAGTCAAAAATGGTGGACGCATGGGAGAATTTGAATTCAAACTTCATTTGACTTAGTCATAATTAGTTTCAACCAAACTAATTAATTTAGACTCAATTAAATCAGGTTAAATCCAATCAAATTAGGCTTAGCCTAAATTAATAAAATTTTAATTAAATTAAAAATTAATTAAATCTACATCCTGATTAAATCAGGGTCAAAATTTTCATAGCGATTAGGTCATCTCATGACCTGATCGGATCAAATCCAATCGAATCAAATTCAATCAAACTTAATCGAATTCTCATCGCTCAATCAAATTAAACTAATCAATAATTAAATTACTAATTAATTCTCTAAAAAATATCTAAGTCTAAATCGAATGGGTTACTGGGTAACAGAGTTCTATCAACATGAAACTCTTGAAGAGTCCTAAATCAGTGGAACTCTTGAAGCCAGTATCCCAAATGAATCAAACTCGCGATCATAGAGTTTTAGACTAATAGAACTCTTAATCAGAGAGTCTCAGATGAGTAGGACTCAGAGTCCCAATCTACTAGGACTCTTGATCATAGAGTCTCAATCTAGTGGGACTCTTGACCACAGTATCCTAGATTATCAGGACTCATGATCAAAGAGTCCCAAACAAGTAGGACTCAGAGTCCCAGTCCAGTAGGACTCTTGATCATAGTATTTCAGTCCAGTGGAATTCTTTAACCATAGAGTCTCAGACCAATGAAACTTTTGATCAGAAAGTCCCAGACAAGTCGGACTCAGAGTTTCAGTTCATTAGGACTCTTGATCATAGGATCCCAGTCCAGTGGAACTCTTGACCATAGAGTTTTAGACTAATGAAACTCTTGATCAGCCATCAGATCAGATAGAAACTCCTAATATGTGTGACTTCATAGGTCCGAACCTAAGCCGGTAGCACAGAAATTAATTTCTATACTAATCGAAGTGGCCATCTAGTAATGATACTCGATGTCTGGATAGGTCGAATAATCGTAATTATAACATTTAGAACCTATGCAAATATGATTATCGTATAACTCATCCTCTATGACCTCTATGTAATAGATGACTAGGGTTAGACTGTCAATCCTAGAAAATACATCCATGTCGTGTCTCAAAGTAATTAGTCCCGTAACTCCTCACTAAAACTATCCTGCTCAAGATTTTGCTAAATTAAAATATAATTAAACACAGCTCCTGAAATCAGGAGTGGTCAATCTCATCTTAATACACATACTAACTCCACAAGTACTTGACTGTGTTCAAAAATCTTCCGTCATTGAATTAAAAATTTAGATAGTATGGCACCAAAATACAGTGAATTGCTTGGAAGTCACCATGATGATCTTAGATCGGAGGGATATTTATACCCATATTCCATCGAAGCTAATCTTGACAGAAGAAAAATCCTAGAGTTGGTCACATTTAGTACAGATGTACCCATATATCTCACTTACATGCCATATCAGTATCTCAACACTCCTTGGTTATGAGAACAACCAACCTATATGGCACACAATGATCTATATTTAATAAACGTTGTCGTCCTAAGTAACAACGTATCATTTGATCGTGAACTATTTAAGAACTAAATAATAAATCCTCTTTTATCGAATCTAGATAGTCCTAAAGACTTTATCACAACACAGAAGTTCATTAGAAGATAATAGAATTTATGATAAAAAATATCAAAATAATTTTTATTAATTTATAATTCATATATAATTATAAATATATGGATTCAATCGTCAACAAACTGATGATTGACTTTGGAATATATTTTCAACAGAATAAACATAAATAAAAAATAATAAATATAAACTCTATTATAATAAATATAAATATTATGAAATAAATATAAATTTGGATCCATTTGATAAAAAAAATAAACACTAACTCTCCTAAAAAATAAATAAATCTAGAATAAATATAGAAATTAAATAATAACATTGAATAAATATAAAATTTTAATAATAAATAGAAACCATGCATAATAAATATAAATAAAAAATAATAAATATAAATTCTATTGTAATAAATATAAATATTATGGAATAAATATAAATTTAGATCCATCTGATAAAAAAGATAAATGCTAACTCTCCTAAAATAAAAATAAATAAACCTAAAGTAAATATAAAAAATTAAATAAATACAAAATATTAATAATATATAGAAACTATGTAGAATAAACATAAAAAAAAAATAATAAATACAAACTCTATTGTAATAAACATAAATATTATGAAATAAATATAAATTTGGATCCATCTGATAAAAAAATAAATGCTAACTCTCCTAAAATAAAAATAAATAAATCTAAAATAAACATAAAAAATTAAATATTAACATCAAATAAATATAAAATATCAATAATAAACAAAAACTATACAGAATAAATATAAAATAAAAAATAATAAACAAAACTCTATTATAATAAATATAAATATTATGGAATAAATATAAATTTGGATCCATCTGATAAAAAAATAAATGCTAACTCTCCTAAAATAAAAATAAATAAATCTAAAATAAGTATAAAAATTAAATAATAACATCGAATAAATATAAAATATCAATAATAAATAGAAATTATGCAGAATAAACACAAGCAGAAAATAATAAACACAAACTCTATTGTAATAAATATAAATATTATAGAATAAATTTAAATTTGAATCCATCTGATAAAAAAGATAAATGCTAACTCTCCTAAAATAAATATAAATAAATTTAAAATAAATATAAAAATTAAATAATAACATCAAATAATTATAAAATACCAATAATAAATAGAAATCATTATAGAATCAACATAAATAGAAAATAATAAATACAAATTCTATTGAAATAAACATAAATATCATGGAATAAATATAAATATGGATCATGATCCAGATGGATAAAAAAAATATAAATGCTAATTCTATTTAAATAAACATAAATCAATCTAAAATAAATATTAAAACTAAATAATAATATCAAATAAATATAAAATCTAGATAATAAATACAAACGATGCAGAATAAATACAAACAAAAAATAATAAACACAAACTCTGTTAAAATAAATAAAAATATCATGGAATAAATATAAATTTGGATGATGATTCTAGATGGATAAACACTTACTCTACTCAAATAAGTATAAACCAATCTAAAATAAATATTAAAACTAAATAATAACATCAAATAAATATATAATACCAATAATAAATACAAACTTTACAGAATAAACACAAACAAAAAATAATAAATACAAATTCTATTAAAATAAACATAAATATCATGGAATAAATATAAATTTGGATGATGATCCCAGATGGATAAAAAAAATAAATGCTAACTCTGCTCAAATAAATATAAACCAACCTAAAATAAATATTAAAACTAAATAATAATATCAAATAAATATAAAATATCAATAATAAATACAAACTATGCAGAATAAATATAATAAAAAAATAATAAATATCTGTTGAAATAAACACAAACATCATGAAATAAATATAAATTTGGATGATGATCCTAGATGGATAAAAAAAGATAAACTCTAACTCTATTCAAATAAACATAAACCAACTTAAAATAAATTTTAAAACTAAATAATAACATCAAATAAACATAAAATACCAACAATAAATATAAACTATGTAGAATAAATATAAATAATAAATAATAAATATAAATTTTGTTGAAATAAATATAAACATCATGGAATAAATATGGATCATCCTAGATGGATAAAAAAAGATCAATGCTAACTCTGCTCAAATAAATATAAACCAACCTAAAATAAATATAAACTAAATAATAACATTGAATAAATATAAAATTTGGATCGTGATTCCAAAACTCTGCTCAAATAATAAACAAATTGAGGAGGACAAACTACTCTAGATAAATATTGTAGAATAAATATAAATACTGTAGAATAAATACAAACTTTGTTGCACCATGGATAAAAATCAAATAATAATTACTAAAACTAAATAATAGATACGAACCAACTGAAATTGCTCTCTCTAGACCATCCTAAAATAAATATAAATTATTCTAAAATAAATATAAATATTAAATAATAAATACAAATCAACTTTGAATCTGCACTATTTCACAAACCATTCAGCATTGTTTTTGATATCAAGTATTGCTTTCACTACATTTCATGACTATCTTCGATCATTTTTTCACATATAATAATCAACTAACTTCATCAATATAAATTATTTAACAAAAATTATGTTTCATACAAATACAAATACTGGTACATGACATAGCATAACCAAAAATATAAAAAATAAAGTATTATAATACATCACATAACCTAAAATCCAAAATATAAAATATTATATCATCATAAACATCAACATGATATAGTAGATACTCTAATATTTAAGTTCAGCTTGCATAGCAGAATGATAGCGATGGGTTCTGCTTTGAGAAACTGTACCTCAGCCTGTAGGAGTAGGACTAGATGAGGATGGTCTAGAGGAGGATGGCTGAGTAGAAGAAGACTGATTGAGTTGAGTCTGATTTGAAAGATTCGGAATAAGTATATTCATTTATTAGCCAATTCACTATTGCCAATGCAGTAGAGAAAATATTTTTTCTATCCCTGTCTCTCTCTGTACTGCAGTCTGAAGGACTCTAAAAGTACAAATAACCTCAAATAGCTGATGTTACATGTCTACACAAGATGGATTTCTTTCTAATTCTTCGATACGAAAGGTTAAATTATAAATATCCTGTCTTATATCCTGAATAGCTAAAATTAAATCATCCAATTTCTCATCGAATGTAGAATTTTGTACACCAACCTCATCCATCCATATAGAACTCTCCTGAGGAATGAGAGGATTGAAGAATAGATGCAACCTCTCGAGCTATGGCACTAACTAGATCTGGAGTCATTCTTATTTGATTATCAAAATTTCTCCTAGATGGTTTTGCACTCCTACTAAACTGAGATCTATCTTCCTCGACTGAAAAACTTTTTGGAAATAGTGTCCCAAAGCCAATCGTCAGTCTATTGACGATTGAGCTAATTAATGTAATTATATATGAATTATTAATTGAATAAAAGTTATTCTGATTTTTCATCATAAATCTTTCATCTTCTAATGAACTCCTATCTATTGTGATGAAGTTTTTAGGACTATTTAGAATCGATAAAAAAAAATTTATCATTTAGTCCTTAAATGTAATCACGATCAATTGATATGTTGTCATCAAGGACGATAATATTTATCGAGTATAAATCATTGTGTGCCATATAGGTTGGTTGTCCTCTTAACCAATGAGTGTGGAGACACTGATTTGGCATGCAGGTGAGATATAGAGGTACATCTGCACTGAACATGACCAATTTTGGAGCTTTTCTACTGTCAAAAATTGCTCTGATAGAATATGAACATAAATATTCCTCCAACCAGATATCACCATGGTGACTACCAAGCAACTAACTATGCTTTGGTGCCAGACTATCTGAATTTATAATTCAGTGACGAAAGATTTTTGGGTACAGTCAAATACTTGAGAAGTTGGTGCGTGAGTCAAGATAGGATTGACCACTCCTGGACTCAGGAGCTACGTTGAATAATATTTTAATTTAGCAAAGCCTTGGCCATGGTAGTCCTTGTAAGGGGTCACAAGACTAATTACTTTAAGACACGATTTGGATGTATCTTTTAGGATTGACAGTTAAACCCTAAAATCATCCTATGAATAGAGGTCAAAGAAATGAATTATGCGGTAACCATATTCACATAGATTCTAAATATTACGATTGCACTATTCGATCTATCTGGACATCGGATATCATTACTAGATGGTCACTTCGATTAGTTCAGAAAAATGGTTCCTATGCTATCGGCTTAAGTTCGAACCTACGGGGTCACACACACTAGAGGTTTCTATCCGATCTAATGGCTGATTAAGTGAAGATTAATTAGTGATTTGATCACTAATTAATTTAATTTGATTGAGTGATTATTTATGGATCAAGAGCAATTGAATTGGATTCATTTGGATTTAACCTGATTAGGTTATAAGATGATCTAATCATCAAGAAGGTTTAATTCCTAATTTGATCAAAGATTTGGTTTGATTAATTTTTAATTTGATTAGAATTTTACTGAGCCTAATTAAGTCTAAATAAGTTGGATTTAATCTGGTCTAATTGGGCCTAACCATTTTAGATTGGATTGGTTCAATTGGATGTCAAATAAGAGACTAGTTTGACTAGTCTTCCCATGTGCCACATCACCCAGATTTGCACTATATTTTCTCCACGAGAAAGGTTGTTTCCATGAAGAAACCCATGCACATGAAGGCATGCATTCTTCCTTCTCACGTTCCCTTGATGGATAAAATATGGTTGAAATTCAAACTCAGAAAGAATTTGAGATTGAATTGCAAACCATCAACAACTTTCCCTCATGCCTTCCTTGTGCCGTGCGCATCTATAAAATGCCTATTTTTATGCATGCAAAAATAGAAGAAAGAGAGGACACACGAAGAGAGGAGTGAACCAATGAAGAGAAGAGAAAGTCTCTTCTCTTCATGCATGTAAAATAGGAGAAAGAGTTCTAGGTGCAGGATTTTGGGTGTGTGCATACCCAGGATCAATCTAGGATTTGGATTCTAGATTGTGAGCTACGAGGTTCGTGAGTTCACAAATCTGAAAGGATAACCTCCTACATCTCTTATCTATATCGGCAAATCAGAGCATCCGAAGAGCTGGTGAAGAAGATCGAAGGAGTTCGATCTGATATCAGCCATCAAAGATTCCTACAGTGAGCTAATACTTAGGAGGAACTGATCGATATCAGGACCTCGTGTGGATTATCTATGGAGGTCAGACATATGTGTGGCTGCATTATGGCGATCAGATCTATATTGAGGAGATCATATCATGGAGATCATTTATCCATAAAAAGAAAATATGTTCTGAACACGTAGAAGTAGTAAAATAGTTTTACTACACTTGCTATTTTATTTTTCAGATATGCATGCATATATGATACATTAGATCTTGATTGTGTAGAGTTTTTCAGATTAGATTTGTAGCTCTTATTACTAATTTGATTAATAATAATTTCTGCTGTATATGATTTTCAAAAAAGTTTTTGAAAGTAGAGCTAGAAATCCCGCATGCTCTCTTTAATTAGTATCAAAGCAACAGGTTCTTTGATGTATTTTATATGCATGTTTTAGATTATTTTTATATTAGATCTAAATAATAATCTGATTTGAAAAATAAAAAATGATGATCGTACGAACTGTAGGTTGTTCTACTGTAAGGTTTATCTCTTACAGTAGAAAGATTATCCTGGTACGTTGCGATCTATAATACTAATCATAAAAGCTTTAAATTAGATCTAATAATTTTTATGATATGTTTGAACATATTTAATCTAAATTTTATCATGATTTAATGTTTAGATTAGATTTAAATAGTTTCATATTTTTTTTATGTAGAGTACATGGAATTAGATTAAATATGAACAGGATTTTAGGAAGGTTCTATACGCTAGTTGAGTCGGTTCGCTCAGAAATTGAGCCAACTCAACCAGTGTGCCAACCATGATACACTTTCTAGATTGATGCTCCAACCAACTCGATCAGAAATTGAGCCGGCTCATCTTCAATTCGAGCCTGCTCGGATAGAATTCGAGTCTGCTCGATGGAAATGTTAGGCTTCTGACTTTTTGCCCGAGCCTACTGTCTCAGAAATTGAGCCAACTCGACTTTTGTTTTGGCCAGCTCAGATAGAATCCGAGCCAGCCTGACTGAGAAGTTAGCTCAATGTCCATTGGCTGGTTTTATGAAATCAAACCTACATCTAGTGCTTGTTTATGAAATAAGCCGATCTATTTTTGAAATGAGTCAACCTATTTAGTGAAACAATGCTAGGATGTAGATAACCTTTCAAAATTTGAAAAAGATATTTTTGAAATGCCGAACCCTAACCCTTAATCTTAAACTTAATTAAGAATTAAGCATGATTAATAAGGGTCTAGAATTATGAATTAAAAATACTAAGATATTGATCATAAAATTATGGGTTATCAGGTTAGTCGAATTAGGTTCATTAATTGGGTTAGATCTAAGGTTAGTTAAAGAATGGACTAAATTAGAATAATTGATCAAATCTAACCAAATATTGATTTAGATTAGATCAAGAACTCTTTAGACCAAATTATAATAGTTATAGTTGGTCAAGCCCATGCCTTTAACGAGGACCAAATGAACTTGATTCGTGGCTATGCGGTTGAACCTAAAATTGCTAGGATGGTCAAATTAAAATTAATGAATCAGACGGTGTCTAAGATAAGTCTGACAGCTCAGACCAGTGGTTTTTAATTGAAAGCTACTCACACTGATTCGATCTTTAATGAGTTAATAGCATATCCCTTCCACTGATCTCATTTACCTAGCCATCTTGATGAATTAGATTTTGATTAGACGACTTGGTGATTTGGGCTCATCCATATCAATTAGGTAAATCAGTTTGACTGATTTAGGTGCTCCTAATGTCGGCTTTAATTAGATCCTTATCGATCTGACTTGATGGTGGGAGGATCCAAATTGATTGATTAATTCTTTTTAAAATTAATTAATAAATTTTTTTAAAATTATTAGATTCTTAAAATGATAAAGTTATGATGATAACTAAGTCATAGCCTTCCATTAAGTTGAGTAATAATGGGATGATTAGTTTAATAATCATTGAAGGTCCAAAGACCTAGTGCTTATTGATTAATAAAATTATCATTCATAATATGATAATTTGGTCATGTCTTTCTAATGGTGGTCAAGTTGGCCAGCTAAAGTTGGGCCTAATCATTCATTGATCTGATGCACCAAATGTGGTCATGTTAATGGTTGGACCTAATTGAATCTTTTCAGTGGAGGCTAAGGCCTACTGATTGGACTTCTAGGGTAAAATTAAAAACTACTAAAAGTTATTTGGTGAAGCAATTAGTTATGAATCTATCTATAGGTGCACACGGGTTGACCAATCAAAGTTGGGCTGATATGTAGTCTATGTAGATTCTAATATCCACTAAGAAATTAGGAATAATTCCTCGAATTGAAGGTAGAGGCTACCGATTCAAACAAAATAGTGGAAGAACCTTTAGACTAAAGTCCAAGTCTTTAGAGTATATAATTCATATACTAATTAGGTCTATGATTTTTCTTTTGTGTAGAAATGGCCACTATCCTATTGCTTCAATCATTGTTAGACAATGACAAACTCATGGGATCCAACTTTGATAGTTGGTATCGAAAGTTAAAGATCATCCTAGAGCATGAACGGATCTTATATGTATTGACTGATCCGACACCTAAGGAGTAAGCCCCAAATGCTATTAAGATGGTAAGAGATACTTACCAGAAGTGGCTAAATGATCGCACCATCGTTCTATGCATTATGCTGGCGGTGATGAATGATGAGTTCAGCTGTAGGTTTGAGAATGCCCAGTCCAAGGAGATGCTTCAAATGTTGAACAACTCTTTTGGCATACCTGACGACGTTGAAAGGCACCAAACTAGCTGTGCCATTTTCAATGCTCGTATGAGGGATGGGACGTCAATCATTGATCATATATTTGTTAGGATTTGATGCGTTGAATTCGATCTATAGCAAGAAGAGAATCAATTTTCAGCATAGCAGTTGGGCCAGCTCTGATATGCAATCGAGCTGACTTGAACCATAACCGAGCCAGCTCGAACAAGCAGACAGATAGCAGAAGTTCGGATGAGATGCAGTCGAGCTAGCTTGACCCCTGATCGAGCCGACTCGATGAAGGCGAATAGAATACGATGGAATTTTTTCAGTTTGAACTTGGATTGTGATTAATCCAAGAGATCTATGGGAGTTGCGCATGGACCATAGGATCTAGTGGCCATGGAGAGTTATGGTCATGATCTGAAGGTCAAAAAATATTTTAAGACTTCATCAAGGACATATTCGACTGATATTAGGAGAACGAGCCATGTTAGGACTCTTGTGAACTATTGAGAAGAGAATTCTCATCCTATTTAATGGGT
Organism: Cocos nucifera; assembly: GCA_006176705.1. Lineage (NCBI taxonomy): Eukaryota > Viridiplantae > Streptophyta > Magnoliopsida > Arecales > Arecaceae > Cocos > Cocos nucifera. Next base: position 3,651,313 of record QRFJ01000041.1, on the reverse strand, counting down.
TGAGGTGCTGAGCAGAAGAGATGGAACGTATGGCATGAGAGGCTCAGGCAGCCACTGAGAGGAGCTTGGTAGAGCGTCGAGTACGTGCAGCCCACGAGAGAGAGAAGCAATAGGTGCATAGCATCCAATGCGGAGGCTATGAGGGTAGAGCATCTTATAGCTTCTTTGGATCTTCTTGGGATTCTGAGAGAGCTTTTATGAGGGTAGCTTCTAGTTAAGAGAGATTTATATATAGTGAGTTAAGAGTAGATGTTTTTCTCTTGTACCTATTTTTTTCTTTCATAGTGAAGCTTTGCATGCCCCATGAAGATGAGCCTTTAGGCTGATTCACGTACTTGATTATTTTTTTATTTTATTTTTTCTTTCTATCGTAATAATCTGATACGAGATCTTTAATAAGCGGTATCAGAGTAGCTGATATCCTAACAGTTTGATATCAGAGTAAGTTGATATCATAACAATTGGTATCAGAGTCGGATAGTACCGAAGCATAGATTGTAGCAGTGGATAGAGATTGAAGAATATGAAGAAGATAAACACAATCAAGATGGAGATTAATAGGTTCGATAGGAAGGATAATTTTTTCTTATGACAAGCAAGGATAAAAGATGTCCTCATCCAACATGGGTTGATCGACGCTCTCTTGTATGATGAGATGCCAGCCACCATAGAGGTGATGGATTGAAAGTGGATCCAGATGCAGACAGTGAGTACGATCCGCTTGTACCTAATGGATGATGTGGTCATCCATGTACTTGGTGAAACTTTTTCAATGATGCTATGGTCGAAGCTCGAGGAGTTGTACATAGCAAAGTTGCTCACTAGCACACTATTGTTTTTAAGGTAGTTCTACCAGCTATGGATGGACAAAGGTCAGAGTGTATGGGAGCATCTATCCAACTTCTAGAAGATTCTCACCGACCTCCTCAATGTTGGTAAAAAAGTTGAGGAGAAGACTAGAACGTTGATCTTGCAGCATCGCTCCTTCCTTCATATGAGTCCTTGGTGACTGCTTTTCTAGTAGAAAAGAGCACCATCAAGATGGACGAGATCACTGCAGTGATACTTTAAAATGAGGTTCTTAGGAGGGAGAACCCAACTTCAAGCTCAGATGGCGGTAGCTTAGCTTTGGTAGTTTCTAGAGGAGCAGAAGGTAGTAGACAGAGCGGCAGAGGATCATGAGGAGGATGATCTAGGTTCAAGATGAGGGATCCTAGCAAGATTAGATGCTATAGGTACAATGAGTTGGGGTATTGAGTTAAGAATTATCCATAACTCAAGGATTGGATGAGAGCTACTGCAGCGACGGTTAGTAGCAATTCAGAGGATGATGTTCTGAAGATATCTGATGAGATATCTAGTTCTTTTCAATAGTGAATTTTAAATTCTGCATATACATATCATATTTGTTGCAGAAAAGAGTAGTTTGACTTTCTAGAGAGTAGTGATGATACTGTTTATCTATCAGATGGATCGAGCTGTGCGATTAGAGGTATCAGGATGGTCAGCTGGAAGATACATGATGGTATAGTGAGGAGATTAGGAGAGATCCGATACATATCTAATTTTAAATGAAATCTTATCTCACTGAGCAGACTAGATTTAAACGGCTATAGATGGATAGTTGGTGATGAAATTCTGAAGATCATGCATGATGATAGAATGATATTGGCGAAAAAAAAGATAAAAGAATATTACTATCTGGCAAGAAGCTCAGTGCGAGGTGGAGCTTCAAGAGCCAGAGGGAGCCTGATGCAAGATGGAGCTCCAAGTGGAAATGGATCAGGCACGAGATGGAAGACTCGGAAGGACGAGAGGTGACGTCGCAAAGTAAAATTTTTATTATCACAGGAGAATTCTTCGAGTAGGTCTTTGATCAAAGTGGACATAGCCCATGATAGAAGTGGAATCGAGCGGTCTGGATCGACTCCCATGTTTGCCTATCCATGATCAGCAGATGTGCCCCAGGGCATAGGGGTGAGATGGATCACAAGCTCTCAAAATTAGGTGGAGGTTGAATATCGAGTTGAGACAGTGATTGTTAGGATTTAACACCTCAAATTTGATCCATAGTAAGAAAAAAATCAATTTTCAGTACAACAGTCGGACTGGCTCGGATTGAGATCTAGTTGGCTTGAACCATAATCGAGCCGACTCTCTCAGGCAGACAGATAGTAGGAGTCTGGACGAGATGCAGTCGAGCTAGCTTGACCTCTGATCGAGCTAGCTCGATGGAGGCGAACAAAACATGATAAGATTTTTTCTGTTTGGACTTAGATTATGATTAATCCAAGGAATCTATAGGAGTTGCATGTGGACCACAGGATCCAATGGCCATAAAGGATTACAGTCATGATCTGAAGATCGAAAAATATTTTAAGACTCCAACAAAAATATATTTGACTTATATTAGGAGAACAAGTCCTATTAGGACTCCTTGAACTACTGAGAAGAGGATTCTCATTCTATTTAAAATGCTGAGGTGCTGTGGAGCAGAAAAGATAGAATGTGTGACGTGAGAGGCTCGTAGAGAGGCTCAAGCAACCACTAAGAGGAGCTTGATAGAGCATCGAGTACGTGCAGTCCATGAGAGAGAGAAGCAATAGATGTATAGCATCCGACGAGAAGGCTATGAGGGTAGAGCATCTTGTAGCTTCTGTGGGTCTTCTTAAAATTCTGAGAGAGCTTTTATGAGGGTAGCTTCTAGTTGAGAGAAATGTATGTATGGTGAGTTGAGAGTGGATGTTCTTCTCTTGTACCTAATTTTTTCTTTTATAGTGAAGCTTTGCATTCTCCGTGGAGGTGAGCCTTTAGGTTGATCCACATACTTGATTATTTTTTTATTTTATTTCTTTCTTCTTTCTGTCGTAATAATTTGATACTAGATTCTTAACAAGTGGTATCAGAATAGTTGATATCTCAATAGTTTGGTATCAAAGCGAGTTAATACCATAATAGTATTGTACATGATCGAGTTGATCGAACGCCTGAGTAAGCTGGATTTTTTCGTGCATGAGTAGTTTGGAAAGAATGCGATCCTGAATTTATTGCCCAAGTTCTTCATCTCATTTCTTACTCATTTTTAGAATGACAAAGCCTACAGTTAACTACCATGGGTTATTAGGATTGCTGCATCACTTTGAGAAGGATCGTCAGCTCCAAAAGGGATCGATGAATGTTGTGGGAGGATCTTCTTCTGGTTGATCCTTTAAGAAAGAAAAAAAGAATAAGAAGAAGAAGAGCAAGAAGGTGCAGCCGCATGCTGGGACATTTGCATAGGGTCAGACCAAGAAGTGCAAGCCCAATCAGAGCCAGGCAAAGTGCTTCTTTTACAAGAAGCAGAAGCATTAGAAGAGGAATTGTTCTCAATACATTGTGACCCTAGATCCAAATAGGCCAAGAAAGAAGCAAGTAGTTGTTGGATAAGATAATTATATGAAAACACCTTGCAACTTCTCAATTTGTGATACTACTGCCTAGGTATTAAATACTGAAAGCTCTTATCATATTTATAATTCAATGCAGGATTTTTAGGTCAGTAGAAGATTTGGTGAAGGCGAGAGATTTCTGAATGTTGAAGATGGAAGACAAGTTTTAATTCTAGCTTTAGGAGTCATGAATCTTGTAATCAATTTTCATAGAGTTATTCTTAATGATTATCACTTTTGTTCAAGTTTTTTATTGAATGTAATTTCTATGGGCCTTTTGACCAAGAACAGTTATCATTTTTCAATAAAAGTAAATTTTTATGATGTTATTTTGAATAGTATTATAGTTTATGTTGGATAATTAAATAATAAAATTTATCTATTATCATAATCTATTAACGTAGTCCAAACCTTCGACAAACATCCTAGAATAGACGATGTGTCATATGTCTATCTTTGACATTGTAGGCTAGGTCACATCAATAAGAATAGAACAAATAGGTTGGCTCAAGAAGAAATTCTTGAGGTCGGTGATTGTGAATCACTACCGACCTGTGAGTCTTGTCTTCTTGGAAAGATGATCAAGTTATCTTTTATTGGAAAGGATGAACATGCCAGTAAACTCCTGGATCTAGTCCATTCTGATGTATGTGGATCCATGAGTACAAGCGCTAGAGATGGATATTTTTACTTCATAACTTTCACAAATGATCTATTGAGGCATGGATATGTCTATTTAATGAAGCATAAGTCGGAGTCATTTGAAATGTTCAAACTATTCCATAATGAAGTAGAAAAGCAAATTGGGAAGAGTATTAAAACTCTTCGGTCTGACCGAGGGGGTGAGTATCTTTTCAGTGATTTTTTGATATATCTTGAGGAGAATGAGATTCTCTCCTAATGAACTTCTGCTAAAACATCACAGCATAAGGGGGTGTCCAAAAGGAGGAATCAGATCTTATTGGACATGGTTTGATCTATGATGGAGTTTGCCAGTCTGTCGATCTCTCTTTGGGGATATGTGCTTGAGTCAGCTTGTTATATTCTGAATAGAATTTCGAGTAAGTCTATTTCTAAAATGCCATATGAGATGTGGATAGGACGTAAACCAATACTCTTGCACCTTAGGATTAGGGGGTGTCCGGTTTATATCAAATGTTTAGTAACGGACAAGCTGGGACCTAGGTCTGACAAGTGTAGCTTTATAGGATATCCAAAAGAGACCAAAGGATATTACTTCTACCTAGCTGATGAATAAAAAATGTCTGTCAGTCTTAAGATAGTCTTTTTAGAAAAAAAGTTTCTTAGTGAAGGGACTAATGTCTTTAAGATCGAACTTAAAGAGGTTCAACAGGTGGAAGAACTGACATAAGTAGCTGAATCTGAACTGAATTTGATTTGATCATATCTAAAACCTACTGAACCAGCACCCTTAAGATGATCTGGCAGAGTACTACATCAATCAGATAGATACTATGATTTTTTGATCCAAGATGGAGATTCTATTGAACTCGATGAGAATGATGAGGATCCTATTACTTACATGAATGCAATGTAGAGATCCAACTCTGAAAAATAGCTTGAGGCCATGAGATTCAAAATAGAGTTCATGAAGGTCAATGATGTATGAATATTGATTAACCCATCCAAAGGAGCGTAGACAAAAAGATGAAGATCTATAAAGCTCGTCTAGTTGCCAAAGGATATCGTCAACATTATGGTATTAACTATGGCGAGACATTTTCTTCTGTGGCAATGCTCAAGTTCATTCGGACCATGCTTGCAATAGCTGCACATATGGACTATGAAATCTGGCAAATGAATGTGAAAATAGCTTTTCTAAAGGAAGAGCTGGCTAAAGAGGTGTATATGATATAACCTGAAGATTTTACATCTATAAATGAGTCTAAGATGTGCAAGCTTCAAAGGTCTATTTATAGACTGAAATAGATATCTCGGAGTTGGAACATATGTTTTGATAGGACATTCAAGACGTATGGCTTTATTAAGAATGAAGAAGAGCTCTGCATATATAAGTGGGCTAATAGTCCAGCAGTTGTATTTTTAGTTCTATATGTAGATGACATTTTCTTAATCGAGAATGATGTTCCTGCATTACAAGAATAAAGATCTGACTGTCGTCACAATTCTCTATGAAGGATCTGAAAGAAGCTTTCTACATCCTAGGGATGAAGATCTATAGAGATAGATCTAAAAGATTGTTTGGGTTGTCCCAGTCCATAAACATAGATACTATGCTGAAGAGATTCAGCATGAAAAATTTTAAGAAGGACTATCTACCGATAGACTATGAAGTTTCTCTCTCGAAGAGGGATTATCCGACAACATCTTAAGAGAGAGAGAGAGCATATGAATAGAATTTTATATGCTTCGACAGTGGATTCTATTATGTACGCTATGACATGTACACGATCAGATGTGGCTACTCACTAGGGGTAGTGAGTAGATACCAATCTGATCTAGAAAAGAACCATCGGAAGATTGTTAAAATCATCCTAAAGTATTAAAAAAATACTAAGAACTAGTGGCTTATTTATGGTGAATCAGACTTGAAACTTGTGGAGTTTACGTACTCTAGTTTCTAGTCTGATCATGATGATAGCAAGAGTGTATCAAAATATATGTTTATCCTTAATGGTGGTGCTGTCTGCTGAAAAAGTTTCAAGCAGCACACCATGATCGATTCAGTGTGCGAGGCAAAGTATGTTGATGCATCAGATGCTGTCAAAATAGTGGTGTGACTGAAGAAATTTATCATCAAGCTCAGAGTAGCATCCTTCCTAGATGGTCCAGTTCTGCTCTTCTGCGATAGCTCTAAAGCTATTGCTCAGACGAAGGAATCCAAAGCCCACCAACGGACGAAGCACATTCTGCGCCACTTCCATCTTGTCCGGAAGATCGTGGATCAAGGTGACGTTGATCTTCAGAAGATCAATGGAAAGGAGAATCTGATCGATCCATTCACTAAAGCCATTGCGGTGAAGGAGTTCGATGACTTCAAGTCGAAGATGGGTATACGATACCGCATCGATTGATTTTAGACTAAGTGGAAGATTGTTGGGAATAGTATCCCAAAGCCAATCATCAGCCTATTGATAATTGAGCTAATTAATATAATTATATATAAATTATTAATTAAATAAAAATTATTTTAATTTTTTCATCATAAATTTTTTATCTTCTAATGAACTCTCATCTATTGTGATGAAGTCCTTAGGACTATTTAGAATCGATAAAGGAGGATTTATCGTTTAATTCTTAAATGTGTTCGCGATCAATTGATACGTTGTCATCAAGGATGACAACGTTTATCGAGTATAGATCGTTGTGTGCCATATAGATTGGTTGTCCTCTTAACCAATGAGTGTGGAGACACTGGTATGGCATGCAGGTGAGATATAGGGATATATCTGCACTGAACGTGACCAACTTTAGAGCTTTTCTACTATCAAAAATTGCTCTGATAGAATATGAGCATAAGTGTTCCTCCAATCTAAGATCACCATGGTGACTCTATGATTTGGTGCTGGACTATCTGAATTTTTAATTCAGTAATGAAAGATTTTTGGGTACAGTCAAGTACTTGAGAAGTCGATGCGTGAGTCAAGATGGGATTGATCACTCCTGGACTCAGGAGCTGTGTTCAATAGTATTTCAATTTAGCAAAATCTTGGTTAGGATAGTCCTTGTGAGGGATCACAGGATTAATTGCTTTGAGACACGATTTGGATGTATCTTTTAGGGTTGATAGTCAAACCCTAAAGTCATCATATGCATAGAGGTCAAAGAAATGAATTATGCGGTAACCATATTTACATAGGTTTTGAATGTTGCGATTGTACTATTCGATCTATCCGGACGTCGAGTACCATTGCTAGATGGTCACTTCGATTAGTTCAGAAAAATGGTTCCTATGCTATCAGCTTAGGTTCAAACCTATAAGATCACATACACCAGAGGTTCCTACTTGATCTAATGACTGATCAAGAGAAGATTAATTAGTGATTTGATCGCTAATTATCTGAATTTGATGGAATGATTATTTATGGATCAAGACCACTTAAATTGGATTCATTTGGATTTGATCCGATTAGATTATAAGATGATCTAATCATCAAAGAGGTTTAATCCTTGATTTGATCAGAGGCTTAGCTTGATTAATTTCTAATTTAATTAAGATTTAACTGAGCCTAATTAAGTCTAAATAAGTTGGGTTTAATCCAATCTAATTGAGCCTAATCAATTTTGATTGGATTGGTTCAATTGGATGTCAAATAAGAGACTAGTTTGACTAGTCTTTCCATGCGCCACATCACCCAGATTTATACTATATTTTTTCCACGCGAAAGGTTATTTCTGTGAAGAAACCCACGCACATGAAGGCGTTCATTCTCCCTTCTCATGTGCCCTTGATGGATAAAATTTGATTAAAATTCAAACTCAAAAAGAGTTTGAGATTGAATTGCAAACCATCTAGAACTCTCCCTCACACCTCCTTTGTGCTGTGCGCATCTATAAAATACCTATTTTTGTGCATGCAAAAATAGAAGAAAGAGAGGGCATGCGAAGAGAGGAGAGAACCAATAAAGAGAAGAGAAAGTCTTTTCTCTACATGCATGAAAAATAGGAGAAAGAGTTTTAGGCGCAGGATTTTAGGTGTGTGCATACCCTAGGATCAATCTTGGGTTTGGGTTCTAGATTGTGAGCTATGAGGATCGTGAGTTCATAGATCTGGAAGGATAACCTCCTGCATCTCTTATCTATAATAACAAATTAGAGCATCTGAAGAGTTGGTGAAGAAGATCGAAGAAGTTTGATCTGATATCAGTCATCAAAGGTTCCTACAGCGAGCTAACACTCGAGAGGAACTGATCGGGATTAGGACCTCGTATGGATTACTCATGGAGGCTAGACACGTGTGTGGCTACATTGCGGCAATAAGATCTACACCGAGAAGATCAGATTGCGAAGATTAAAATATGTCATAATGCATACATAAATCTTAAAATTAAAATGCTTTGGTGTTGATCAAATCAATATCCTAGATCTAGAATAGTTCTAGATCAAATCCTAGATCGCATCTAGGATAGAAAAGAGATCAAATCTCTTATCTTTACATGGATCGAAAATACCACGATCGAATCTCATTATTGCTCTTAGAGCCACACATGTTTTCAATCTCTACAAGTAATCTACACGAGGTTGCAATATAAATTGGAGATTTGTCGAACGAAGATCCGCTCAAAGTGCTAGCTTCTCGCATATCTCTCCTAATAGTTAATCTAAAAATTATTCTTTGAATCTCTTGGATACTCCAAGAGATAAAGAATAAAAGAAGAAATAAGAAAAAGATCCAACTCTTGGATCTTCCAAGAATTAGAAAATAAAATACAAGAAAAAATAACCTAAGAGAAGACACATCTTCTCTTTCTGGACATCAATGATTGATGTCCTGAAAATATCTCTATGTTAGGATAAGAGGAGACCTTCTCCTCTAGATTTTTTTTATGCTTTCATATTTAATATTTTTTAATTTTTTTATAAAAAAATATCATAAATAAATAGAGAAGATGAGTTCTCAAAGAAATCCTAAGAGAAGATCTTTCTTCTCTTCTTCTTCTCTCATCAGGACATGATTAGATCATGTCCACAACGGACCATCATGTCCCAATATCTTAGAGCACTCTTCCCCACGTCCTCTTCCTCTCTCTCTTAGATTTTTTATCACATAAAAAATACATAAAAGAATAAGAATAAAATACTTAAAAGAAAAATCAAGGGAAGACAATCTTCTCTTACCTTTGTCCCTTCAAGACATTAACTTTTGATGTCTAGATGAAGACCTTTTCTCCAAGGAACATGGCACCTCAACCTCCCACACCATCCTCTCTTTCTCTTCTATTTTTCATGGAATATTCTAAAATTTTTTATGCCATCTCCTATCTCATTGGAGGCGCCACACAAATAAGGGAAGACTAAGTCAAAAGACCTAATCAAATAAGAAAGTTAGGGGGCTTCCAAAGTTGGACGCCCCTCCTATTTTTTTTGCGTGAGAACTAGGAAATCACGCACACACCAAAGAAAAAAGGGTGATAAAATATAAGATGGCATGGGAGAGAAAATTCAAAAGGAAAGAGGAGTTTTGGTGATTTAAAATTCTATTTCATCTTGCCATGTTTGACCAATGCAAACAAGATTCCAAATATATATGTTAATTTTCAAAACCATTTGATGTTGGGTGTGGAGACTTCTCATTAGCGTGAGAAATCTCACACCAATAATGAAAAAAACATGGCATGGATTTTTCTATCTTGGCGCAAGGGAAGTGAGAAAGTCCCAGTCCAATTGGGACTCCTCTTGTTTGACTAGGTTAAAATAATTTTTAATCTAATTGAATCTGAATTAAAGCAATCTAATTAAATGGTGATTCTAGTCCAACTAAAAATTTAATTAAATTAGATTAAATTAAATTTAAATTTGATTTAGTTTTTATTCAAATTAAAAATTAGGTGCACTCAAGTCCTTGTCTAACAAAGACTTATTCTCCCTTGCAATTGGCTTATCCAATAACCAATTGGCTTAATCCAATTAAGTCCAAATTAATTTTAATTGAATCTAATTCAATTAGACTTGATCTTAGCTTGATAGTTTAATCAAATTGAGCTAATTAGCAATCTAATTGCTAATTGATCGTCTTGAAATACTTGTATTAGGTCAAACATTAATCGTATTGATTTTTTGACCTTAGAACGATTCTCAATCATCGATTAACCATCTAATCAAGTTACAACCTCTTATGTGTGTGATCCCATAGGTTCAAGTCTAAGCCAGTAGCATAGGAATTAATTCTTATACCAATTAAAATGACCATCTAGCAATGGTACCCAAGGTTCGAATAGGTCGAATGTATGTAAAGCAGCATTCTTAGAATCCTGATCCATGATTATTATATAATTCATCCCTTTGACTAATAATACTCAAGATGACTTCGAGTAAGCTGTCAACACTCATACAAGTTATCTCTATTGTGTTTCAAAATTTTGCAAATCCCATGACTCTTCATGAGGATTATTCAAGCCTAGATTTTATTAAATTGAAACACAGCAAGACATTCTCTTTCTAAAGTTAATCAAGAGTGGTCAATTCTATCTTGACTCATGCACCGATTTTATAAGTACTTGACTGTATCTAAAAATTTTTCAAATCTATATTAGAAATATAGGTAGTCTGGCACCAAAGTATTGTGAGTTGTTTGCAAGTCACCATAGTAATTTTAGGTCAGAGAGATATTTATACCCATTGATCTTAGCCAGCTACTCTTGATAGTTGAGTGCTACATTGATCACGTTCAGTACAGATGTACTCTTATATTTCATCTGGATACCATATCAGTATCTCCACACCACTTGATTACGAGGACAATCAATGCATATGGCATACAATGATCTACACTTGATAAGTTATCGTTCTTGTTAATAACTTATCATTTGATTGTGAATAATTTAAGAATCATTCGATAAATCCATTTTTATCAATTGATTGTGGTTCTAAGGACTTTATCATAATTTAGGAGTTCATTTAAGAAAGATCAAACTTTTATGATGAACTAGCCAAATAACTATTATTATTAGATAATTCATATATAAGTTTCAATCATCTACAACATAGATGATTGGTTTTATGATACATTTTTCAACAACTCATACTTAGACTAAAGCTAATTAGAACGATATCAAATATCCTATCTTTCACTTGGGTTCATAGAACTCCTTAGTTCTGAGGCCTTAGCAAATTGATCGATCAAGTATTTCTTTTTCATCAATCTTTCAAAGATCAACGTCATCCTGATCTAAAATCAAAGGTGATAGCAATACAGAGTACGCTAATCTTATGGTGCATTTTTGGTTCTTTAGCTTGAGCTATGGTTTCAGTGCTACATTAGAACTAGACCATCAATGGAGGGTGCCACTTTCAACTAGCTAATGAACTTATGCCTCCACATAGCCTACATGGTAGCATCATATCCCACAATGTACTCTACATCACTAACTAAATAGGCTACAATATCCTACTTGAAGCCTTTCCAGTAGATTGCTCCTACAGATAGGGTATGACCCAATACTCTTTTATTGTCATCTTGATTTGACTAAAATCTGAAATCAAAACATCTATAAGTTTTAAGTCAATATCTCCATATTTGAGTCATTGGATCTTAGTATTTTTGAAATACTTAAGGATTATCTATACAATCTTCCAGTGGTTCTCACTTGGATCAGATTAGTATCTGTTCACTATCCTTAATGAGTATACCATATCTGGTCTTGATCATGAAGAAATTAGATGACAGTCAAATCCTTATTGCTTGTAATGCTGGAATATCATTCCTATTTAAGAGAATCTCATCCACAGACAACATAAGAAACAACACTATAGAATCTTTTGCCCACTTACTAATGCAGATTTTTTCTTTGTTTATAACAAAGACATAAGTTCAAAACATATGTTCCAACTCTAAGATAATAGCTAAATGAGCTTTATAGGTCTCTATCTTTCCGTCTGCACTACTTTGATCTTTTTGAAAATTCATTCACACCCAATGGATCTTATTCCTTCAGGTGAATCAACTAGTGTCTACATACTATTAATTTTCATGGACTTCAATTTGAATTTAATGGCTCCAAGCCACTTCTCAGAATCAAACCATTGCATAGCTTTTTTATAGACAATCGGATCCTCATTGTTCTCATCGAGCTCAATAGGATCGCCATCTCCAACCTAGATACCAAAGTATCTATCCAACTGACGTGATACTCTACCAGATCTCGTTAATGGTGTAAAATAAATGAGCTTTAGATTTGATCTAATCAAATCCAGTTCTGTAGATTTACTAGATTATATCGATTCTTTTTTATCAATTAAACTTTCCAAAGTTTAACTTGACAGGCATCAGTTCCTTCTTTAAGAAACTTCTTTTCAAAAGAAATGCCCTACTTCTGATGAATTATATTTCTTAGCATGGTAGAATTAATAACCCTTAAACACCTATTGGACTAGGATCCAAGTTTATCTATGTGCAAATCTATAATATAGGTCGATCAACCCTAAATCTGAAGGTGAGAGAGTTTAGGTCTACGCCTGATTCATATCCTATATGAAGTTTTTACAATAGATTTACTTCATGTAAATTTTTAGAGTAAAATATGTAGTCACAAGAGTACAATCATAATACAGGCATATTAGTGAATCTTATCGTAGATTGAATCATGTCTAACAAAGTTTAATTTCTTCTTTCTGATATACTGTATTTTGAAAAGGAATCCACTGAGAGAGAACCCTATTTTTTTCTAGATATGTCACAAATTTATTGGATAAGTATTCATCTCTTCGATCTGATCGAAGAGTTCTAATTTTTTTTCTAATTTATTTTTCTATTTCATTATTGAATTGTTTGAACATTTCAAATGATTTAGGCTAGATGCACTCATGCCCAGATAGATCATCTATAATGAAATATTGATATCTTCTTCTGATACTTAAGTTCATAGGTCCACATACATTACTATGTATGAGACTTAGAATTTTATTGGCCCCTCCACCTTTGCTAGTAAAAGATGACTTTGTCATCTTTTCAAGAAGATAAGACTCATAGATTATCAATGATTTACAATCATTAATGTCGATGTTTCCCTCTCAAGCTAACCTATTTATCCTATTTTTATCAAGATGACTAAGCCTATAATGCCAAAGGTAGACATCCATGACATAATCTAACTTGGATGTTTATTAAATGTGTACATTATACTTAATAGACTGTATAAATGTTAAATATCATTTCTTTATTATCCATATATTATTGTAACATTATTCATAATAATATCATAATATTTTTTTATTGATAAATAATAACCATCTCTGGCCAAAAGGCCAATAGAGATCACATTTATCATAAACGATGAACAATAGTAATAATCACTCAAAATGACATCTTTTAAAAATAAGCTTGATAATTCCTAAAGCTAGGATTGGAACAGAGCTTCCTTCCTTAATATTCAGAAATCTCTCACCATTTTTAAATATTTTACTTACCTAAAGTCCTTACAACGAATTACATAAGACCACCAATATCTAATATCCAGATAGTAGAATTATATACAGAGAAATTTTAAGGTGTTATCATATAACATCCTTGATAAGCAACTCTTGCTTTTTCTTTTTGTTCAGCATCTTATGGTTAAGAAAAGCAAGATAATTCTTCTTCCTATGATCCTACTTCTTATAGTAGAAGCACTATGCCCGATTTGGATTAATATTGGACTTATTATTTTGACTGGGCTTAGAAGTCTCGGTACGAAGCCATTCATACTGCTGAACCAAATTCAATTTTTGATACTAATTATCGAAGTTGGGTTCCATAAGTCATCACAATCTAACAGTGATTGAAATAATTAGGGTTTAGCCTTAATCTGAGAAAAGAGAATAATGACCTATTGTATATGAATTATTTTAAGCCTAAAGACTTGGACTTTAGTCTAAAAGCTTTTCTACTATTTTATTCAAATGATAGTCTTTACCTCCAATTCAAGGAATTACTTTAATTATTTAATAAGTACTAAAATCCACATAGACTGTATGTAAGCCCAACTACGGTTGGTCAATCCATGTACATCTAAGGATAGGTTTTTTAATCAATTATTTTTTTAAATAATTTTTAATAATTTAATTTTGCTTCAGAAATCTAATCAGTAGGCTTTGGCCTCCATTATAAGGATCCGATTAGGTCCAACCATTAACATGACCGTACTTGGTATATCTAACTAATGAATGATTAAGCTCAATTATGATTGATCAACCTAACCACCATTAGAGAGATACATCCAAGTCATCATATGATGAATGATAATTCCATTAGTCAACAAGTATCAGACCTATGGGCCTCCAATGATTATTGAGTTAATGGACTCATTATCAAACACCTTAATGGAAGGCTATGACTCAGTTATCCCATAACTTTATTATTTTAAGAACCTAATAATTTTAGAAGATTTAAGATTTATTATGATTTAAGAATAGAAAGGACATGAACCAATTTGCTCTCACTGACTTCACCAAGTCAAGTCCTCCCACTGACTTCTCAAGTCATCAATAAGGATTAGGATCAATTTCAATCCATAGGCACCTAGATCAGTCTCACTAAAAAATATCAGTCTCACTGATTTTTTATGTGATATAGGTTAGCACGAATCAATGACCAACATAATCAAAGGCTGATTAATCATATTAGTCAGGTAAGTGAGATCGGTAGGAGGATCTGCCAAGGCTTTCCTTAGATATCATAAAAAATGATCAGATAAGTAGGCTGCCAATTAAAAATCATCAATCTGAGAATGCCAGACTTACCTTAGACATCAATCGATTTATCAATTTTGATTTGATCTGCTTAAAAACTCAAGCTCAGCCATTGAGCCACGATTTGTATCCATTTGTTAGATGTATAGATTTTGATCAACTACAACTATTAACTTGACCTATAGAAAAGAAATAACATAATCCTAATGAACTATTAATTAGATTTGATCAATTTTTTAACTTAGTCCATATTTAATTTAATCCTAGGTCTAATCTAATTAATGATCTGATTAAAGCTAACCCATTACCCTTTAACCCATATTTTATAAAATTATCTTGAAATCTTCAAATCACAAACCTAGATCCTAAACAATCATTTAATTTTTAATTAAGTTCAAGGCTTATAACATTGAATTTATGAAACCTCAGAACTAATTTCTAATTTGATTATTTAAAATATTTTTAAATTATAAATAGTTTACATTAAATCATATTCAATACATAATTTTAGATCTAATTTGTTTCAATGTTTCGATCATATCCTAAGATTTTGAATCTAGAATTTTATAAAAAGTAAGTTCATAATTTAAATTCTATAAAACTTATATATCACATATATACAAACTAGATTCAAAAAGAAGCTACATATCAACATATAGAATATAAAGATCTAGATCAAAACATGAAACATATCATATGGATCTCATCTAAATGATCAAAATTAGATCATAAATTATTTAATTTTAGATTTAAAATCTAAAAATAAAGTATAAATTATTTTAGATCTTATCTAATATATTTATAATTTAGGTTATTCAAGTCAGCACATACTAGGACAACCTCTCCACTACAAAGGATAAACCTTACAGCAGGACAACCTTACATCAATATGTGCGATATTTAAAATTTTATTTTTATATTTATTTTAATGCAAATATGATCATGTCATAAACGAACCTAGATGTTCTGATACCACTGTTGAAAAATATGCATGGTTTCATGCTTGAATTTCAAAATTTTTTTGAAGTAAATTACAGCGGAAGATGTAGATTAAACTATTTAATCTACTAAAGCTTGTAATCTAATTACTAAACTCTACATCTAGGATCTATAATATATCATAATGTATATATAAATCTTAAAATTAAAATATTTTGGTGTTGATTAAATCAATACCCTAGATCTAGAATAGTTCTAGATCAAATTCTAGATCGCATCTAGGATAGAGAAGAAATTAAATCTCTTACCTTCACATAGATCGAAAATACTATGATCGAATTTCATTATTGCTCTTAGAGCCACACATACATCCAGCCTCTATAG